>CABFVX010007458.1:0-24651 GCA_902151425.1 Timema shepardi
AGCGCTCACAAAGATAATTGCAACTCAGCGACCTAAATAAATGCAACAAACACATTTTACAGCCGATTTCCTTAAACTTTTCAACCTTTTTTCCCGCATTTTTAACGGTTCCTCAAAAAAGGGTCGTTACTTCGAGAGGGACGCTATTCCCGGGGTCGTAGAATCGAGAGTTGACTGTATAAAGGAATCTAATTTAAAAAAAATCAAAGCAAAGAATACTCTTAGCTTCTAGAGTGAACTATTTTTCAAAAAATTGTTCAAGGAGGGCCACTTCATATAGTTTAAAAAACTATCTGATTTTAAAAAATTGTAGAGGATGATCATGGTTTAAAACATGCATAAGATCAATTATTATGAATTAATGAAAAATTGAGAAATTATTAAATGGCTTTAAACAGAAATCTAGCATAGTAAGTAATTATGTTATTTATAACTATGACACCCTTATGAAAATGATTTGGATCTGACCATGCTTGATACCAAGACTAAGCCGAATCAATGGCAATAACTTGCCTTATCTCGCTTGCCCTACCATTCATTACAGGTAGGTAGGTATAAAGTCTTTCACGTGGCGTCAAAGCAGATAACCTGTATTAGGGACTCAGAACTAACTAGGAGTGTGCTTGTGGTGAACATTAGTTCACTGACTGTAAAAAACTATAGTAATAATGATAAAACCCTGTTCCATTGGCCAAATGGTCTAAGACGTCACTTTCGTTTTAGACTTGCCTGCTCAAGGTAAGGATATCGGGGTTCAAATCCCAGTCGGGTCCACAAAGGGTGCTTTTTCCTGGATATTTTACCACTCACCTTCCAAGCAAATGCGGATAAATTACATTTAAAAGGCTTCCGTTCCCATTAAAGTAATTATCATAAATGAATATTACCTAACAGTTAGTAGGAAACGGTGATATAGAAACTAAACAAATTATATGAAAAGTTCAAAATCTGTTAACTTAGCTTAGTCATTAGCGAGTCTTGTCTAGGGAGCTAAGGGTCCCAGAATCAATTCCTAGCACGGCCGAAAAATTAATTGTGGGTGAAATTTGGAATTTACAAGTGAGGAATTAACTTATAAAGGACTGGGTAGAATGTCATTTTTAGAGCTAAGTTTGTTTGTAAGTTGTAATCCTCTATAATTACCAGTTAACTCAAAAGATTTGCGTTGAATACCTTTAATTTATATAGTTTATATTTATTTAGGCTATCTATTGTTAAAATAATGTACATTAAATAGCTGTGATCTTTCTTTCCATATTACAGGTTGAGGCACATAAAATGTTTTAGCTTAATATTACCGAAAGTAGGCCTAGTGATGGTAACAAATAAACCTTCACTTATAGCCACTAACTAAATTATAATGTACGAATCAAAGACAGTTTTTTAAATACAAACATATATTGTAGGTTTAATTTTTAATTCTGATCTATTGATTTGGGAAAAGTTTAATTCGTTTTGATCTTTCCATCCTTCTTACAGGCACATTATCTTAAATTAATAGGATATTTCTTTTAACAGTTTCTTTTATTTAACTTAAAGCACAAATACATAGGAAACACATATCAATTTATAAACAATGCTATTACTAACTCGACACACACCACCAACCAATTTCGGGTCCTCGGGTGCCACCTCATCTGACATCAAAACAAGTTCAGAGTTCATCCCAGATAGTAGGTTGTAAGTCAAAGTTGTGGTTAGCTGAAACAGGCATTAAAACGTGAATTCATACATATTTAGTATTATTTTTATTAGCACCGCGTCTTACTACCCATTCGGGTTACACGCACTTACGCTAATGTGTAATGGTAGGGTGATTGTGAGATGAAATGGAGGATCTACAGTTTAACGTGGAATCCGAACCAGGGTGGAGGCCTGGCATTCCCCACATTCACAAGATGTCATATTTAGTAAAAAAAACTAGGTAGGTATATGTAAACTTTATATATGAATACATTTGTGTAGTTTATAAAATTCACATTAGATAAGCGTATAACCCGAACGGGTAGTAAGACGCGGTGCTAAATATTACTATACATTAAATAAAATATCTAAGTATATAAATTGCTCAAGTTAAACTGAACAGTCAGTACAACAAACCTTTGCAAAGACAGGAACTGTCCTTCCATGCCTCCCGTAAGAGCGCAGCATCTACGGCGTAATATTTAAAAGCCAGCAAGGCAACCTATTGGTGAGCAACAGAACTAAGTCAAATACCTGTACGCTCGCCTCGAATAATGTTGGTAATAAAAGTTTCAATGGAACTACCATGAAAATCGACGTTCTTTCATCGATTGAGCAGTTGATAAGAAGAGAGATCACAGTAAGAATAGTGGATTGGGTAGGGTAAATGTGGGGGTTGGGGTGGGTGGACACTGGAACGGTAAGTTGACAATAATTGAGCTGACAACTCAACTAATGTGTCCCTTGTTCGGAAAACGAACGCTTCGTTTTTATTTATATGGATCGTAATAATCGTGTGTATTGGTTAAATAAACTCAGGCTTTACACAATTAATGTTGACGCGTTAAGTTACGCAATTATGGACTATTTTCCTTTTAATATGCAAAATCTATTTTACATAGTTAATTTGTGTTTATTTGGTATGCTTTAGTTATTGTTTTCCAGTAAATTCCTGGACAGCTAAAAGAATATTATATTGACTGAGCCCATAATTGTAAATTCAAGATATTTCTAAAATTCGCATTTAATTACTTAAAATGTTTATAAAATTCTTCTCAAAAGACGCGTTTAAGGGTTCTACATGTGGAACATTAAGAGGTATTACAGACGTTTAGTAATCCCGCATTATTTAATAAGTTGTTTAATATATTATTTTAATATTGTTTAACAAAATGTAGGCAAAAATCACCAACAGGTTCTTTGCGAGTTAAAATTTTTTAATATTGAGTTTAAAACTTAAAAAAATTCCAATGATGCTACACTACAAATTGCTTACTTCTAGGATTAAAGAAAAAGGTTAGAAACCTAGATCCAGCCTTCATCTTTCAAATATAATCATGTTTTGATAGATTTATAACAAAACATTGATATTGTGAGATTGTTTTACGTATGTAATCTCATTAATATTTTTTGATTAAATTTTATATTTGGTCAGAATTTTCGCCTACATTTTTGTGAAAATATTATTAAAAAATATCAAATTATTTTATCAATAATCCGTGATTTCTAAACATCTGAAAAACTTATCATTACTCATTCAATAATCTTTTTAGTTGAATCCATATCAGTGGCTATGTGGATCAGATGTAAGGCTCATCTAGTATCGTTTGCCGCTGGTAGGAAGGTCAAGACTACGAATCCCAGCCAGGTACACGGTAGTTTTACACAAATGGTGTTCCCATCTTCTTCCACGCCAATGTGGATCAACTTCATGTATATTATACCTTCCTCTCACTATAAATACGTGATTCAAAATAATTTTTCTTCAATATTTACAATTAATTATATACTATTTTACTAGTGTATTGTACGCTCTATTTATAATTTTACTATCTTAGTCTAAGACAAATCTATCTAGCGCATATATAAAATTTGTACACATTAAAAACAAAATTAATGTTATAAGCTATACCCGATTTTGGTTGGATGAACAGTAGAGAAAATTCAAACATATATATTTGCGGCCAACATTGATAACATTTTACTATATTATTTGTGTTATTTTATAGGTATTGATAATAGCTCTCAAAAGTGACAGCTGCAGATAACATGACTTGATGTATGGATCTATTAAAATTGTTTTAGTAACTTTAGTAAATAACTTTTACTGTTCTTCCTACTAAAATCATACTATAGGCTTAAATTATGTCTTAAAAGCGTGATTAAACATTTCAGCAAAATTATCTTTATAAATAATTAGAGTTTTGTTGGTGTATGAACATTTTTAAAATCATATTTGCGTGTTGAGGTGGATAGTTTTTACTGTATAAAATTTTCCGGCATAATTAAATATATATTTGGTTTTTTCCTCGATTCTATTTTGATTTTTGGTCATAGTAAATTTGATATTTTTGGCACAAAATTTGGATACGTGGTGAATAGAAAATATATATCTAGTCAAAAGTTGTTTGTATGGATGGGCATTTAATAAATATTGTCTTTAATATCCATCAAAGTATAATTAAATTTAGTTTTTGAGCCAAATTATTTTTCTTAAATTCAGGTTTTAAAATATTTGTGGAATAAGAAACCGATCAAGTAAAATATCCTAGCTGTCGATAAATTTAAATTAAGATTAAAAATGAATTTAAAAACACCTTTTGAAATTACTTATTTATTTATTTTAAAACAATTATAGAACAGCAAAAACTACCTGCGGTATTGAACACGTGAACATAAGCAAAAATTTCGTACTGTAAGTAAATTATACTTTTGGTGTAAAAAAAAATTATATTGTTAGGCTATTGATTTTATAACAATAACAACTTATCTACTACTTTTACAATGTCATTTTATATTTAGTTAGCCTTTGGTTTGGGATGGCGCAGGAGATGAAGGAATATGGTTCGAATACCAGCCGAATGTAATTAACTTTTTTCTAAATGTTTCTCTCTATTCTTTCACGCACTTATGAGTACATTTCCTTTTAAATCTACTCTCTTAAACTCATTAGTGTAAATATTAATATATTACCTAGGACGGTTAGAAAAGTGCGGTGAAAGTTCAGGCTATAAACAACCAACAATAATTAACCAACAAAGTGTGAGTAAAGTGAATAGAATGAAAATCATACAATATTCAAAAGAAAATAAATAAAAATAAAATTAATCACCTTCACTGCACACAACCGGGATTTGAACCTAATACTAACTTCCCTAGTCAGTTCTAAGTTTATTGGTTATCAGCAGAGTTCAAATTTTGATGACATATCTTTTTTTTTTTTATTTGTTCATCACATACAAAACTCACAAGTATATAAACGCGGTTCATGATTCACTTCTTGTAGAAATGTATATTTTATGGGTCGTTTTTTGTTATTTTGGAACCTAAGGTAATATTTTCTTGTTTTGCTTCATTTTTTATGTCACTCTTAGGCATTTTCGAAACACTTAAGGCCATTCACGTTGAATAAGTATATTTTAAATAATATAGATATTTTATAAATGCATAAATACCTAAATATGTATATATTTCCAACATACAATTGTCTAAATGAGAGGACAGTGAACTTAATATTCTCTTTGTATGGTTGTAAAATACATTCCTGATGAGGTGCTGCAACTAAGCTTAAGAGAATTGCGTTGGGAGGGGGTAAGCTAGCTATTAGTTCTGATGCAGTTATTTGTAAATCAATGCTATATTTAGCAGAATGCGATAGTTTAGTTGCTAAAGGGTTTTCATTGCATTTTACATTTGTAAAATGAGGGTTTTATTTATTCATGAAAATTATATGTGAGTTTGTGTTCATATTCATAAGTAATTATTTTAAAAATTGAGTTCCTTTTTTAGAATCTTTAGATAAGTTTATGGGTGATTATTTTTTTATCATTTTTAAATAATTAAAATACAGTTCCTGGCTTTCAGCCAACATTTCCTATTTATGGTATTATTTATGATTTTATTTTTGACAAGGTATTTAAGATAGGATATAAAGGAACAAGAGTTAATGTTGGTAATTTTTAAGTTTTTTTAAATAAAACAAAACAAAAATATTTGACTAAATCTATGAAATTTTGCTTCAGTATATATGTTTATTTTATTTTATGCACATAACAGACAACATCAGCTCTTGAATATTTGCCATCACCATTGTCTAATTTGCATTTTTTTTTTTTTTTGAAAAGTATCTGGTCAAATGCCGCATTGTTCATGGCAAATATTTTAGAGCATTTGTAATTGTGTATAAAACCAAACTAAAAGTATCTATTGAAGCAATACTTTGTTTATTTTAGCCAACAGATTGGACTACCATTAACGGGGTGTTGGGAATTTGAATTCTGTTCGGATGCACTCAACGTGGTTTTTTCTAAATGGCTTTCCTCTAGATGGTTTTATATTCTCCTTCCAAGTAAATGTGAATTAACGTCTTCCTAATTTAATCCTTCCTCATACTTATCACGTTAGCGTGAATAGTACATAAGCATTTAACGCAAACGGGTAGTAAGTAAGACTTCTCACTAAAAAAAACTAAAAAAGCTCAAGCTAGCCCAATACAGTGGCTGAACGGTCTAAGGCGTCACTCTCGTGTTAGACTGGTCTGCTGATGGCAGAGATATCGGGGTTTGAATCCTAGTCAGAGCTACTGAGTTTTTTTAAATGGTTTCCAACTCCTCTTCCCCGCAAATGCAGGTAGATTACTTCTAAAATTCTGCCTTTCTCATCCCTACCCTATTATAGTAATCATCATACATGCTCATAGCCCTAACAGGTAGTGAGTTATTTGTTCATTACATGCTTGTGTTCCTCGGTCCCGGCACAGATTTATCCGATTACCAAACCCTTCCTTCACCTCTGACAAGACATCTTGTGAATGTGGGGAATGCCAGGCCTCTACCGTGGTTCGGAACCCACGTTAAGCTGTAGGTCCTCCATTTCATCTCACAATCACCCTACCATTACACATTAGCATAAGTGCGTATAACCCGAATGGGTAGTAAGAAGTGGTGCTAATAATAATAATAATAATAATAATAATAATAATAATAATAATAATAATACATGCTTGTGGTTGGTATTGGTCAAATGGGTAGTAAGGGAGAGTAATAGCACACAAACTAAACCTCTACATACAGTACTTTATAAATTATTGTAGGCAGCCCAAGAGTGTACTTATATTTTATTACGAATGGACATTTATAACAAAAACATTATTTTATTTCGGTCAACATCGATACTATTTTACAATATTATTAGTATTATTTTATATGTATTGATAATACATATATAAAGTGACAGCTGCAGATCACATGACTTGATTTATAAATACATAAAAGTAGATCTAGTAACTTTTTCTAGCCGTCACTTATATACAGTTGTAAGAAAATTGGTGTATAGCTATGAACATAACTCGTGTAAAAGTAAGATCGTTATTGAAACTATAATATACGCTCGTTATCTTTCAAGGATCACGCCTACTAAGCACGTTTCCCATTGTTTACATATGTGTATTAATATGCTTAGTTGTTGTAACAAGTACTTCGTGTGCAAATTTAATATCCAGACTAGTAATTGTATAATCCGTATATTTCTGGCACAATTTATTAGTCAATGGAATTTAAGAAAATCTACTCCGCCGTCTGTTTTATGACTTGATTTATGTTGCATAATTTATCCATTACTTTTTTTCTGAGCAGGTTCCGCTATTTAGAAGCAATGCGATGTCTTCATATCTTGCGCGAGTAATCACTGATTGTTTATTGGTCATACCTGTATATGTGCCACATCGCGTGCAACGCGTATAGTCTGATGCAAAACTATATTGGAGCAATTGTATTAAGACCAATTTAAAACATGGTTCATCAACAAAAGTAAAATAGGAGATCTTTGCCATAGGAAGTTTGGAAGTGGTGGTGTCGAACTCCTCCACGGAGTTAAGTAGCCCGATAGCAATAGTCTAGTTCCTCCACTTTGATGGGGGTAGGGGTGGTTGAGGATTGCATCTGTCGCATGGAATTCCACGGGAACAGGGGGAGCTTGGCACAGGAAATTACAAAATTAATCAAGAACAAAATCCATTAAAGTATGAAAGACTCGGTTAGATTAGGTTGGGCAAGAACCATAAATATATGTATAAGCTATGGAAGGTTTGATAGCCATCTTTGTATCATAGTAATTATTTTAGAACTATTTTCTGAGTTTGTCTTCCTATCATGAACTATAATAATTATGTAAATTATGGAAGATTTGAAAGTTAGGTTTGTATTAGGCTATTGCACTGGGACTACTTGTAATCCCTTCCTTGAGGTGTCGTGGAGGAACTAGGCTATTACACTCAGACTAATTATTATTCCTTCAGGGGATTGAACCAGTTCTAGTGGAGGAAGGAGGAACTCAGCCGTGCACTTTGGAAGATACTCATAAGTAGGGTGGGGGCTAAACCAGGACCCTTCCTCTGGAGAATTTCAATCTCTAGATGAATCTAGAAATTATTTGAAAGGAGTTTATTACTTTGGTGTAGGATAATTTACTATTCTGAAAATGGAAAAAACGACACTTAGACACGGCAATCGAACCCGGGACTTTTGGCTTAGTACGCAAATGCTTTGACTGCTGAGTTATCCGTGCTCAGGGTCTTACTTCACTCATATTTTAAGGCAGAGTCTATGATGGACGTGCGGAAATCATCGGCTACGAATGTGTGATTTCATTAAGATCACGAGCTTTCAGATAACGCAGCCAACTTCGGCTCGGTAGTTGGCTTATTGCTGCCCCTTGTACAATTATTATAATTGTAAGGGGATTGCATATTTAAGAATCAAATATCCAGAGCTATTATGTATGCGTTTTAGAGAGGATCTACTCCATCTAGAAATCATATTCTGAAAATTTAAAAATGCCATATGGGCACGGGAATCTAACTCGGGAACTTTGGCTTAATATGAGAATGCTCTAACCACTGAGCTACCCAAGGTACTGTGGGCACGGGACAAATCCTGGATAGCTCAGTGGTTAGAGCATTTTGAATAGTTTGGAAAGTCAAAGGACAAAGAAGAAAAGAAAGCGTGTGTTTGTGTTTTTTTTAAGTTCACGATTAGCGTTAAAATACAAGGTTTCGAATTGATTGTGGAAGTCTAGAAGGCGCTCTCTGCGTTGAAAACTCGCTACTTCCATCATGTTCACCGGCCGCCTTCTTTGGTTCTTGATTCTCGCCGGCCAGGTAGGAAAACATCGCGTTTTTTTACCCTTTGAAACACTATTTCGCCGCCTTTCTTACATCTCCACACCCTCCTACTATACTCAACAATAGAGGTTTTAGAAATAATAATTTTCAACATTTCTAACTGTTCAGTGAAAAATTGATGGTAGCCTTATCCAATTTTAGAATGGATTTGATTGTTTAAACTTATTTAGTTTCTTTTTACAACTTTGTTATATTATGATGATCTTTGATGTATGTGATAAATTGAGGAGCTTATATTTTTCTTGGGTTTTTTTTCGCGCCTCATTCTTCCTATCAAGTCTATCCTCAAATTTACAATAATTGGGTAGGAACGAGGAGAGTTTAATTTAGAAGAAATCCATGGTTTGGCGTATATTATTTCCAGAGTAAGCAGAGCTTGTTTACTAACTATAAATAGGCCTAACATAAATATAAACATAGTAATAGGGTTAAGTGTGTGAACTACAAAAAGCTGCACCAGAACTATTTTGAGAAAAGAATGAAAAGCAAGCAATCATCTATAGAAATCATCTGTGATCAGTATTTAATATCGTCCCATAGGATCAGATCGTTTATATATATATATATATATATATATATATATATATATATATATGTATATGTAAAGCTGTCTGTGTGTCAAAAATGATTTAGCTATATTCCAATTTTTACTGTGGTGTATAGTAATGGTCGTGGTAAAGGTGTTGGTTGTACCGACATCGAAAACAAATAATTATATTACTCATATTAGAATAAATATAGCAATTTATACAAACGTGGTTAAAAATTAAAACAAAGTATTTATCCTAAAACCTGATTTTTACAGTAAGAATGCCACCAACATTGATTGAGAGTCATTAAAATTTGGAATTCTAGGAATATGTTTTATTTGACTTATTAATTAAAAAAGGATAGGGTATAATAAGGTGGACTGGATAGAAATAGCTCGAAGTAAGGATAGGGTGTAATTAAGTGGATTGGATAGAACGAACTCAAGGTAGGCATAGGGTGTGATGAGGTGGACTAGATAGAATTATCTCAATATAGGAATAGGGTGTAATGAGGTTGGCTGGATAGAATTATCTCAAGCTAAGGATAAATTGTAATGAGGTGAGCTGGATAGAACTAGCTCAAGATAGGAATAAATTGTAATGAGGTGGACTGTATAGAACTATCTCAAGATAGGGAGAGGGTGTAATGAGTGAAACTGGATAGAACTAGCTCAAGATAGGGAGAGGGTGTAATGAGGGAAACTGGATAGAACTAGCTCAAGATAGGAATAAATTGTAATAAGGTGGACTGTATAGAACTATCTCAAGATAGGGAGAGGGTGTAATGAGTGAAACTGGATAGAACTAGCTCAAGATAGGAATAAATTGTAATAAGGTGGACTGTATAGAACTATCTCAATATAGGAATAGGGTGTGATGAGGTGGACTGGATAGAACTAGCTCAAGATAGGTAAGGTAACTGGCCCGATATTCGTCCCCATGGGTATCCAGCCTGTCGGGTGGTGCCATCCGATAGCAGACAGTGGAACATGTGACAAAGGTCACAGTAGTGAGCCTGCCTATCTTTATTCCGGTTCTAGTAATTGTGTTTTGAGTTATTTTATTTTGACAATTTTCTGTCATCAAACATCTAAGTTACAATTAATTTGTTGGAGCTATATCACCACCCAAGTTATGCTTATTTAACACCGGTTTCCACTTACATATAATTTAGAGTATCTAAAAATAAGATAAATGAGTTGTATGGAGCTTTGTGCAGTGTGATTTCCGAAATAAGCAACAATATTTGTTAGCATCATTGGTCCTATATTCGTCCCCTTACAACAGTCTAATCTTCATCCCGGGGACGAAATATGGAACGTGGTTTTCCAATCGCATAACCATGGTGTCAACGTTATCACTTACTATCTTGTGGTCTTCAGATGGCGAAAAGGAAAAATTGGAGAAAAGAAGACATGGTATATGTGTTTAATGCTGTGAGGGAAAATAATATGGGCTACAAGGCTGCTGCCCGACTTTTTCACGTTCCAAGGGCAACTATTAAAGGTTTTGTTAAGTTGAAATTATCAGCTGAAAAGTTCGTCGCACAGACTTTTGGTCGAAAGCCTACTTTGTCACCAGAAATTGAAAAATTACTTGTTCAATACTGTTTAGAGATGGAAAAAAGTTATTACGGCTTGACTCTCTCTGACTTGCGTTGAATGGCATACAAGCTGGCCATGAAAAACAATCTACCACACCCTTTTAATTCAGCTTCAAGAAAATCTGGGCTTAAATGAAAACGTTTGTTCTTCAAAAGCCACCCAGACCTTAGTTTTAGGAAACCTCAGTGTTTATCAATGGTGAGAATTCAAGGGTCTACCAAATACAGTGTGGCTAAGTTTTTCTCGATTTTGAACCCTGAGCTGGAGAAAGTAAATTTTGATGAAACAAGGTTCTACAACGTAGAAGAGACTGGCCTGTCTGTGGTTAAGGACAAAACAACCAAAATCTGGACAACTAAAGGGAATAAGAGTGTACATAAGCTGTCCTCAACAAAATGAGGGGCCACAACATATATGGTTACTTGCATATCCGCAGTTGGCCACTACATAACACCTCTGATGATTTTCCCTCAGAAACGGTAGGAACGGGAACTTCTTGATGGTGCTCCTCTTGGCTCCACCGGTGGGTGGATTTCAACACCCCTGTTTTCTAGGTGGCTCGAAAACTTCATTTCCATCGTGAGACCATCAAAGAAGAGATCTTTATTGTAAGTTCTTGATGGACTTTTTTCCATACTAGAAACATTCAGGTGATTGATAGGGCTCGCTAGGCTAGGATATCCATTGTGTGTCACCTCCACACTTCACAGACAAGCAGAAGTCTTTGGATGTAGCCTTCATGTTCCCATTCAAGACTTATTATACCAAAGCCATCGAGAACTGGTTGGCTAATCATCCCGGCCATATTGTGAGAAAACTACAGGTAGCTTCACCACTTGCGGAGGCTTATTTTAAAGTAACAACTGTGGAGACCGATGTTAATGGCTTCAAGAAGACCAGCATTATTCCTTTCAAGCCTGACAATTTTTCAGGTGAAGATTTCATCGTATACAGACAACAGAACAATAATCAAGAGAACAAAGCTCAGCTTCCCCACGTTTTAATAAGTCTTAAGGACACCAGGGAAGTTCCAGTTATTGAACCAACTCTTTTAAATAGGCGTGGTTCAGCTTCATTGGTCATAGGCACTCCCTACAAAGTCAAATTTCCCGAAGCATCAGAAAAGAAACTAATATTAGATGAGAAAAGGTCACGAAAAAGAATTCAACTTTAAATCCCAGTGTCCAGTCCTAAACCTAAAATATCAGCCCCTTCAAATTCTTCCTCGTCTGATCCTAGAACTGGGACATTAGCTACTTTTAAGCCCTCCTCCTCTAATCAATGTAGTGGAAAGAAAAGTCTGACAAATAGGAAAAGGAATAAGCAAAATAAGACTTTCTATGCAGACTCCTCCACTGACAGTGAAAGTCTCGATGGTTCAAATGAGATTCCTTACGTATCAACGGACAATGAAGATAGTGAAGATTACGCGGAATGTTCCGTGTATGGGAAACCCTACTCATCAAATAAGATGGGTGAAAAGTGGATTCGATGCACAACATGTTTCCAGTGGAGCCATTAATCGTGTTCTTCTGAAAATGACAGGGATATGTTTATCTGTGACATTTGCTTGTAAGGCTAAATTTGTTGTATAGTGTTTTTGGTCATCACAAAGGAAAATCATAACTTTAACATTGAAAATTACACATCATTGTATTTTATTTTGCATAATTATTTGCCTTATTCTAGTAATAAATAAGTTTTTAATATGCTTTTGAATAATAGGGTGTTTTTATTATCATTTGCACACATGTTTTGCAAGGGAAAATGGGGGAAGAGTTTAGGAACGCTTTTTATAACAATTTAATTATTTTTTTAATCTTTGGCTGTAGCTTATTTTTGGTTGAATATTTTTAAATTTCAACTCCACCGCCTTTTATAGGAATACTTAGGCCTCCTAATTGATTTATGCCAGATCTTAATTCCTTACCATATTTAAACAAAGGGCCAAAAACCTAGGGGGGACGAATATCAAGCCAGTGACCTTATAGGGTGTAATAAGGGGAATAGATAGAACTAGCTCAAGATAGGGTTAGGGTGTAATGAGTTGGACTGGATAGAACTAGCTAAATATAGGGATAGGGTGTAGTGATTTGGACTGGATATAACTATCTCAAGATAGAGATAGGGTGTGATGAGGTGGACTAGATATAACTACGACGCCTGAGTCCATGCGGCCACCGAGGAGGGTTGCATCTTATTTATCACCCTCTAGTACCAACTACTTTATCCCAAAGAATGGGATAAAAAGGGCGAATTATAAGGAATAGCACTAGTATTCGCCTGGGAATAAGATGAATAATCACGTTGTGGGAGTAATCCGCTACAGGTCGAGGGGACCCTGATTCAATTATGTGTGATGCTGATGAATATTGTATATTCACTGTGTCTATCGTATTTTGTTTTAAAAGTATGTAATGGACCTGGATGGTTATTTCATATAAAAATTATATTTTTATAGTAAATATAATAACATGAAAACTTTTTATAATCATATATTAAACATAATTCATTTTATAGACATGTATGAAAAATAAAATAAGATATCTTATTGTGTACGTTATTTATAATTATTATGAAAGTGCTGAAAACGTTTTGGAAATTTAAATTTAACTCTTTCCATTTTAATAAAATTTTACCTTGATTGTAATGTGCTTGTACTTTGTTTTATAATGAATTAATACGCATTTAGTAAATGGTGTTAGATCTGTGTGTGTAATCTTAGGCTAAGCTAGTTTTCAACTCTTGCACTGATATAGTCCGTGTGCTTAGAAAGAGCACGTTAAATATCTCAATAATAATAGTAGCTCATTTATCATAAGATATATACATTTTAGATTAAATATTATTTCACCAATAATAGTTAAAATTATTTCAAACTCACAAAACTATACCAAGTGAAAGATGTCAATAACAATAGCTATTTATTTCAGGCGTTACTCATTATGTATCGTATTTTAAAGTAAGTAGCTGTATTTTAATGTAATTTTTTTATTGAGGATTTGAAAAATGTCTTCTTATCGACGTTATTGGTATATAGTATATTTTAATTGGAATTATATAATGTTATCATGTCAATAAAACTATAATATATTGATATCTATCTACGTTTGTTGTGATATATTTTTATGGGACAATATTATTTTGTATCATACTATCTATATATGAATACAATTTAATCAAAACCAATAAAGATTTTTTATCGAAACATACGACGTTTATATATTTTACCTTGTAAAGGAATATATCTTAATTTCCGCGTTAATTTTCACTATAGGTCTATAGACTATAAGGCATCTGTAATCAGTGTGGATATGTTTATATAAAAAAAATTCTAAATAAGTGCTATAAGAGGACACGGAGAAAAGTTATTCTAAGAAACACTTATTCGAACCCGAAACAACTTTTAAAAACATAGTATCCTGTTAAAATTGTCTTATTTCTTCGGCCGTAAGGCATTTTAGATAAACATATTTATGGATTATGATAAAGTAAATATATGTAAAACGTCTAGGAAATACAATGGTTGGAATTGGTGGGCAATCTTCTTCAATAACTGACAAGGGGACCATGGAAACAGCTCAAAACATACTGGGAGGTGGAAGTGGAGGGGGGGGGGGGCNGGAAGGGGAGGGGGGGGGGGGCGCTTGTGCTTTGGTGAGCGAGGCGGCCCTAAACGTTTCCAAACCCTGTCACTTGGTACTATACCCAATTTTTACTTTAACATTCTATACCTTATAAAATAATTTGTAGACTCTATTTTACTGCTCGCTGAATATATTCGCTGTATTGTATATACATTTATAAATAATTGTATATATGTATATATACATAATAGTAATATATATATATATAGCCTATATGTACTGTACACATAC
This sequence comes from Timema shepardi, assembly GCA_902151425.1. Lineage (NCBI taxonomy): Eukaryota > Metazoa > Arthropoda > Insecta > Phasmatodea > Timematidae > Timema > Timema shepardi. The sequence continues at coordinate 14,876 of CABFVX010007458.1, forward strand.
ATACATATTCTAAGATGAGAGTTATTGAGATAAGGAAGGATCGGGAGATGATTGTCCGCTTAGTATGAATAAAAACTGTTAGAATAAGTGAATAATTTTGTGTATCTGGGCAGAATGTTCTGTTAAAATGGAAGGATGGATGGTCTCTGAGAGTAGTTGGGCGTATGTGAAATATTGCAAAGAATGAAATATTAGCGAAGGAGGCAAAGATAGCAGTATATAAAAGTGTACGTCAACATTGTTTTATGGATGTGGAGCGTGGGTTTGTCAGGAGAAACACAAGAGAAAGATGAATACGTTGAAATGAGATATCTAATAAGTGTATGTGGCAATATTTGCATGGACAGTCGGTCAGTAATGAATGGATGCTGAAGGAGTATGATTTCAAAGGCAATCCAATAGGTAAATGTGAAAGAAGTGTCTTACGTTGGTTTAGTTATGTTGAGAGGATGAGAGTGGATCGAGTGACGAAGCAAATATATGAAGGTAGAGAGTGGGGATCAAAAGGAAGATGTAGGCCATGTAAGACGTGGCTAAATGTTGTAGATGAAAGTGTGAAAAAGAGAAACATTAAAGTTTTAAGAACAAAATAGTATGTATGACTTGGTGTATGGATGTTATTGGAGTGAAGGAAGTATGCAAGAATAGGGAAGTGTGGAGAATGTTAGTGAGGATGGATTAGGTACGGAGTTGTTTTTTAAGCTATATACATTGTTTTTTGCCTACTCCGTAAGGGAATGGCGTTATTATGTATATATACATGTATATACGCCTGTATATATGTATACATGTATGTAAGTATTTTTGCATGTATGTATATATGTATGTATGTATGTATGTATGTATGTATGTATGTATGTATGTATGTATGTATGTATGTATGTATGTATGAAATATCTAGGCAGCTGATACACAATACATCAATAACCTCAAAATATACCACATATAAACACACACATTATATATGCTATGTAAAACACACACAATATATACATCCATAAAAATAATAAAAATGTAAACATAAAATATAAAAACTTGTAAAAATTAACATATACAAAAAGAGCAGAGCATTACGCGTGATCACATTGTATCACAGAAGCGATGAAAGCTGAGCCTACATATCACCTATTCTAGGAAACATTCTCGTCGCCGGTGCTAGTTACTCGCTTTATCCGACAATAACTCTAACGTTATATGACATTCTTGGCATATAAGTGTGATTTAATAAAGATCATTAAGTTAGGTTTTAAATTAAAATAAACAAAAAAAAATTAACAATTAATCTGGTTCGAATCATCCAAATATTTCCTTATGAAATTCGAACTAAATGTTACTTTTTATCACTTATTTGAATAAAAGTTTCATGGGTCATCATGATGGGTTAGAATTGTCTAATTTTTCGAATGATCTCATATCAAATTATCCAGATTATACATATGGTAAAAAGTATAATGTACACACAAATAAATCGTGATACGCTTTACGCATCGGCTGTCAAAACTGTTTTTGAGACTTAAAGCTAAAATATATGTAACAGTAAAATAAAATACTCTTAGGGTTCACACAGCATGTGGTTATCCTAAGTAATTAGGGCTAAGCCAGGTATAAATTTAATACATTTCTCGGTTTTATAGTTTCCCATAATCACAGAGAATTATTTCCTTGTCTGTGCCGGTGATCTAAAACGTCAGAATCAGAAGTGATGTAAAAGTAAAAAAAAGAAATACGATTTAGCTGTGGATATTATAATAAATCTATTTGCAAGAAATGAGATTTCCCTGAATACACATAAAAAGTTAAATACGTTTAGGTATCTCTATTTCCCAGTTACACTTGTAGTAACGTGATTTATGGCGTCACACTTGCAACGTATAATAGTTAATACGCGTAAGGTTTCCAAAAGTAGGTAGGAAAGGAAGTCTATGTCAAATTTCTGCTTTCTATGTCTCTTGTTTTATGAGCTACCTGGAATAATGTCCAAGTGGTTTAAGACGTTAGGCGCTTAAAAATAAAAATAAACGATTCAAGTCCACACCCTGCGGTTTCCTAAAATATTTTTAGAAAGTATAATTTCTAAAGATTCTTTGGTTTTGGAGTTACCCGGGCCAGTGGTCAAGCAGTCTAAGGGATTAAGCTAAAACTACAGAAAAAATTAAAGACGAAAAATATTCTTGAAGTGTACCCTTTTAGGTTTCCCATAGTACTTAAGTAATGTGACTTGGTCTTGAAGTTAAAGTGTTTACACACAAATTTACATTATTTTATGTTTATATAATTATTTTCTCTTTTTTTTGTCTGGAGCTACAACTGCCTATTAGTGGAAGAAGTCATCTGTTTGTCTGAATACACAGCTTTACATGCAACTCTAAATCAAATGATGATGTGGAAAGTTACCTTTATATTTATTACAATCCAAAGAAACGCTTTTTACGTACTAATCTAAATACAAAACAACAAACAAAATAAAACAGCTATCCTTTCTTTATTGATTTAAGATTGACGTATCACCTGAAATTACTTCTTGGTTTTGAAGTAAATATTTTCGCTTGGTAATCAATTTGTTAAGAGCCATCAATTGTATTAGTTTTAACGTCACTTCTCAGCTCTCTAATGGCATAGCTCGTTGATTAAGGGTTATCTCAGAAAATATTCTGTGACCTGGCGGTCTAGGGGTAAGGTGTCGGACTTCTGTGTTGGGGGTTTGGGGTTCAATCCTTGGTCCCGGCACAGATTTATCTGATTACCAAACCCTTCCTTCACCTCTGACAAGACGTGTATTAATCCCAACTTGTGAATGTGGGGAGTTTCAGATCTCCACCGTGGTTCGGATTCCACGTTAAACTGTAGGTCCTCCATTTCATCACCCAATCACCCTACCATTACACAGTAGCGTAAGTGCGTACAACCCGAACGGGTAGTAAGACGCGTTGCTAATAATAATAATAATACATTATAAAAAAAACTCATCCTAATCGATTTAGTTCATAAGTGAAAAACCATACATTCCGTTGGTTTGACTGTCACTTATCAACTCAGTAAAGACAAAGCTCATTCATAAATATCTTAAAACTTTTCCAAAAATATTATACACATCCTAAAAAACTCATCTGAATCTCTAGTTATAAGTGTGCATCCATAGATACATAATATATTCTTTATTTGTGAAACATCATCAATTTTATTGCCTTTAACGTCCCTGATCAGCTCCCTGAAGACATAGATAATTTTTCATTAACTTATATACTTTCAAAAGAAATAATTCGACTTAATATTTAAAAAAAATATCGCATACAAATATATTCAGTGGTTCTCTAGTTATAAGCGAACATGTAGGTACAAAAACTATCCTCTATAAGCCTTTGTGAATACAAAACATCCACCAACCAAATTATAATCCGATTTATGTTTGGATTTAATATTGAAAATAATGTATCCTGTGGTTGTGTTTGGTTGTTTGTTTGTGGTTGTGTTGTATTTGGCGATCAAGTTGTACAGAAAAATACCTTTTATTTATTTGAGTTATTTAATGTGCACTTTCTGAACCGATTGATTATATCAGCACATGATAATTTCTATGAGCGAGTGTGAAAGTGCCTACCGATTTTTATAGGAAAATTTATTTTCACACACCTTCCAGGGTTTTTTATGCCACAATATTGATATGGGAGCGACATATTTACTTCCCATCCGAAAGAGGTTGTGCTATGTATTATAATCGTTTAAGAAAAATCCGTCAATCCCAGTTGGGTTTAAACCCATGAACATCGGGTCTTGAGGCAAGCACTTTATCCCAAGACCATCGGAGTCGATTACAGAAAAATTATGTATTCTACATTCAATAGGAGAATATTCCATTGATCACGCGTTTTAACGCAAAATATTTTTTTTAAATAAATTTTATTTATTTTTATTTTATTCATTTGATCAATATCTTTCCCGGTAAAATCTACATAACGTAAAAATACAGCATTCAAATGTTTTCAGTGGTTCTCTAGCTATAAGCGGACGTACGAACGTTTTAGATAATCTCCTCTGTCAAGAGATGATTAAAATGGCAGGCACGTTGTTGACTTGATCTTAGAGGAGATAATCGAGAGGGTACATTTAGTAAGTAAGTAGGTATCTTGTAGAAAAGATTTTTTTTTAAATATACAAAAAAAAATATTCAAAATACATATTTAACTATTTTATTAGTATTATGTCATAGGTATTGATATTATCATATAAAAGGGATAGTTGCAGATAGTTTGATCGTATGCATGTGTATAAATGGTTTAAGTAACTTATTTAACTGTAAAATAAAAGTACTTTCATATCTAAATTGCACTGTAGAAAATTCCATAAGCTTGATAGATGTGTAGGTAGGTTTTCAAACACTTTTAATACTGATGGGATTTACACGGTTTTATGCTTTTATGACCACTTTGTCCGAAGGAAATCAAGCCACATCTTATTCTTACCCATGCTTGAATGGTAAGAGAATAGGCCTATATGTCCGTGGGACCCTGACTTGGCTCCAAACAGATATTAAACAATGTATATTTGCGTATGGCTTCCATCCGATTAACCAACAGTCCCATGTTTGGTGTTTTATGTGTAACCCTAGGTAAATTGGTTTGTGGTTCGTGTGTTGGTAAAGGGAAGTAAGGTTTATTGATGATGCAGGGACTTTGTAACGTGTCATTTGGATGACTTCTACGACCTTACCACCCACCAGTTGAGTTAACAAACAATAAAAGCTAAAAAACCATACAACTGTAAGCAAACGTTAATTTTATACTCGGCGAATTATTTTACTTTCCCGAATTGCCCTTACCGGTAAATTATTAGCTTTTTTTTTTCAAAATAACAGCTTTTTAATTAAATCACTCATCAAATTATTTTTAAAACCAAACCACCCTTATCAGCAAGTTGTCCCTATTACCTCGTTTTACAATCTGAACAACTTCTTGCTGTATTCATTTCTTCAGAAAGATCACATTAATACTTTTTATTCACATCCTATGTTTTTCCCAAGAAAGTAACGTGAGAAAAGTTAAATTTTTTTACAGTTTTTATATTAAACAATTTTTTTGTTAAAATAAGTAAAATATTAGATAAGTAGAAAAATAAGAGTTTAATTTTCTTCACAGGGTGATATTTATAGTTACTGAATATTTGTTATGAGCATAGTAGCCTTAGATGACAAACTTTTTAAATGAAGATAAAAAGCTGTAATTAAATTATAGGACACTCTTGACAGATATTCAGGAAATTTTGAAGTCACCATGGGAAGAAAATTAAACTCTTATGTTTCTACTAGAGAAAATATTTGGTTTATTTTGACCAAAAAAGGTTTTCATATAAAAACTGCAAAAAATTGTCCTTAACTCGCGTTATCTACACTCCCACCTTAAGGGTTAAGTATGAGGAAGTTAGTTTTAAGTGAGTGCAGTTGCATTAGCGTTGAAAGAGTATAGTAAAACCATAACCTAAGTAAGAATTTTATGTTAAAAACCAACTTCACTGCACCCGGCAGAGATTTGAACTCTGACCTCCCATCACCGGTCAAAACAGTGTCTTTCTGACGCCTTAAACTTGTCACACAATTTAAAAACTTAAAACTTAGAAAGAGAAAGTTTTGACTTGAATATGTGATTTACAGAGCTCGGGGCATTGCAGGCAGATAAATAAGATACAATTATTGTGTCTTCCACTTCTAAATCATAAAGTTTTGATTTTACAAATTAGGAATGTTAGCAATCTAAGTCAAAATGTTTTAACCAGCCATTCTAAAATAAGTATTTTCCTGTAGCTGTTTTTGTCTGCTATAGCTAGAAGACCACCTCTCTGGTCTAATGGTCAGAGTTCCTGGCTACAGATCTAGACTGTCCGGATTCAATTCCAGGTGTTTACAGATTTTTCTGCAAAACATCTGGTCTGGAACGGGGTCAATTCAGTCTCGTGAGGAAAGTTGAGAAGCTACTTGTATAAATAAGTAACGGCTCCGGTCTAGAAAGCTGAGATAAACGGCCGGAAGGAAGGTATCTTGTGCTGACCACATGATAACCTCTATCCGCAAATATTGGCACTAATTTAGCCAACATGCGGCGGCCGCTCGGTCAGTATAGCTCCATGACAAGCTGACGTCATCCAGATTTTTTTTTAGCTAGAAGATAAGACTGTCACCAACCATCTTTACATGTAGGGTAACTATAGTATCTGAAATTGGAACACAATATAGCCTACAATTATTATTATTTCTGTAAGGCTTGTGACATTTGGAAAAATTAATAAATAACTGATATATAATCGAATTATAACAGTCCATTATTTAACTTAGTAAAAATACTTCACTCGATATCATGATTGAATTTTCTCGACCCTCGATATTCATCGGCTGAACATTTGGATAGTCGTAGCAAAGTATGGATTAAATGCCAAGTTTGGGTTTTCTCTGACAGCCATAAAATCTATTATATATAGTTTCACGTATTTAGGCCTACAACGAGTATTGTCATTTGCAGTTATAATTTTTGATACCTTTAAGATAACACTAATAAAATAGTAAAATGTAATAATTTTAGGCCTATAAACTATGTTTGTATTTTCTCAAAGCCCCTTCCTTTGAAAATTGGATCATAGATCTGGTTGAGATATTCTTTCTTATAGTATAGTGTATGCATCATTCTGTGTACATCGTTTGCTAGCGGTGACATAATGAGGCTTGAACTAAACAAATGTCTTCACTCTAGGCATTATAGATAAATGTTATTGCTATTTTTTATAGTATAGGCTTATGCTTAAATGTAAAGGTGCGAGTGAGGGAACATGAGTTAAGGAGAGTATTCTTGCAGTTTTTGTATAAAAATATTTATTTGGTAAAAATAAATCAAATAAGTCTCCAATGTATACGAGTTTAATTTTCTTCACATGATGACCTCATCAGTTATTGAATATATGTCAAGGGTGTCCTAGAATTAAATCAAAACTTTTCCTATTCATTTAAAAGGTTTCTCATCTAATGCTGCTATGTTTCATTACAAATGTTCAGGAACGGTTGATATCCCCATGCGAAGAAAATTAAACTCTATGTTTGTACTGAAGCCATATTTTATTTATTTTAGCCCCCCAAAAAATTGCCATAAAAATTGCAAAAACACTAACCTTTTCTCGCATTCCCACCTTAAAATTATCCCTTCTCGACCGGTTCAGTTTTTAACATGAGTTCATGCTCGAAATATTAGGCCTATATGAATTAAATCGATAGTCTGTCAAGAGGGAAAAAACGTTTACCAGACGATTAGAAGTAACATTAGCTCAACATACCAATTTAGTTACAAACAGTATAGCTACTTTAAGACAGTAATTAGTAAACTAGATATACTTACTTCAAGACAGTAACTCGCAACAGAGCTACTTCAAGACAGTAACTAGCAACAGAGCTACTTCAAGACAGTAACTAGCAACAGAGCTACTTCAATACAGTAGCTCGCAACAGAGCTACTTCAAGACAGTAACTAGCAACAGAGCTACTTAAAGATAGTAACTAGCAACAGAGCTACTTCAAGAAAATGTAACAAAGATACTTTAGAGACAGTTCAATTGGTTCACAAAATGCACACTAAATATCCCTGTTCAAAAATATTAAAATACCTACACTCGTTGTCTTCCTCAAGGATTGAATCTTAGTTTCTCGGGCTAGAGCTAGAAGTCGTAACCAGTTAACTGACCCCACTGATCTTATAATAGTTCCTAAGCCGTCCCAACTTAGCCCAGTTAGATAACACGGCAAGAGCCGTGAATCTAAGATTGCATGACGAATTTTTTGTAGAAGGGATATTTATTCTCTCTTGATACAGATTTATAAGTCGCACTAAGTCCTTTATAGCGTGTTCTTAATATCCTAATCTATAATGGAGGAGGAGCTGATGACTGGACAGTCGGATCAGAAAGAAAATAGGAAGAAATATAAAGACCAGAACGTCAACATTCCAACGTGTTCTACGAGGGAGCATGCTAGAATTGTGCATGTTAAATTATTTTTATAAATATTTAAAGAGGTGAAAAATTGTGTATGTCAACCAATTTCAATCCTGAAGTCTTGGGTTTTATTTCAAACTATTGCCAATCCATACTTATTCTACCCTATTGCTTTTCATAGCTTTTAGAATTCTGGGGCATGTGTGATGGAAGAGTATGCAAGAAATAGGAAGTGTTTTTGCAGTTTGTATGGCAAAACATTTTTTGGCCAAAATAAATAAAATATTGCTCCAGTACAAACATAAAACCATGATGACCTCAAAATTCCTTAAATAGGCCTATATGTCAAGGGTGTCCTGGAATTTAGTGACAGCTTTTCCTCTTCATTTAAAAAAGTTTGTCGTCTAATGTCGCTATGCTCATCACAGATATTCATCAACTTGTAGTATCACCATATTAAACTCTGTTTTTCTACTGGAGCGATATTTTATCTATTTGGGCAAAAAATGAATCTACAAAACATGCAAAAACACTGGCTTTTTCACGAGTTCCTTACACTACCATATTTAGGTCCAAACCATTAGAGTTATTATCTTCAATGTCTTTTACAGGATGATCAACGCAATGGTTGACATGAAATCCCAATCAGTGAGTTTGAATTTACATCGATATGACAGATTGTTTGACATCCACCCTAAAATTGAATTGGTCTTTTAAATATTTATCTCGCATTTGTGTGTGAACTGAACATTTAACATTTTATGAAGATTGATTTAAAACCACCTATTTTTAATTATATCATTATTCACACTTAGGCATAGGCCTATATGTATATAAAATCTATTTATTTATTATTTTCCTTTCCAACACCTCAAGAAACAGATTGCCTTCTTTTACATGTTTTTGTTATTAGAATATGATATAATATAACGAATATATTCACTACATGTTTTGCATTTTACAAACGTCACCCATGTTTTTTTTTTACATAACAATAAAAACACTATAGGTAAGAGAACCATTTCATTTATTTTCCCCTTCCCGCTTATTCATAAAATAAGGTCTATTCTTTTTCACAACAATTCGACAACTGGTCCTACAAGTTGAGAATCCCCGTCTTCCCGCAATCTTTTTCACAAATTAACTATTCAACATGGTAAGCCTTTAATATTCATGTTTAAGGAAGGTCTTGAATGAAATAAATATTAACACGCATAAAATTTTATGACATCATACATCTTACAAGGGCTTTAACACGGGACTTGTGTGTCAGTTAGTCTCTTTTATATTTTTTCCCTTCGGCGAGCACGTCTGATATAACTCACTTTTCTTCCACATTTTATCCCTACAAACAAACCTCCCTTCCCCCCCTTTCACAAACACTTTTTTCTTCTCCTTTCCTTTAAGAAAAAAAATAAAACAACCCTCCCAATATATTTTTTTTAACATATTGCTATCCTAGCCTATACGTAGCTTTCAGTTTACAAGGGGTTGCCCGTTTATTCTTCCTAAAAATATGTATTCTCATCACGTATTTCACCTTTTTTTTCAACCCCCTTTTGTGGGGAAAAAAATCGAATTCAACCCCCTTTTCTTTTTTTCTTTTTTTTTTTCAAACTACCTTTCCCCTATCTTTTGTAGTTTCACCAGCCATCTTGGGTTTTTGGTCTGGTAACCAGATCATCAATACAAAACACAGGGCAGATTATGATATTACCAGGTTGTTTGAGGTTGGAGGCTCCGCCCACTTCTATATTACCTGCTGCTGGGTCAGGGCGTGGGGAGAGCGGGGGAACTCAGCCCCCCCCCCCCCC
>CABFVX010007459.1:10207-29000 GCA_902151425.1 Timema shepardi
AACATCTAGTACTGTAATACACCTCAGTTATGGTAAAAACTGTGTGATATGTCAGGTTTAGCTGTCATCCTCTAGCAGAATAAATGTTAACACCTGTACGGTACAAATTGGTGACCTGGTGGTCTAGAGGTAAGATGTCAGACTTCTGTGCTGGCGGCCGGGGTTCAATCCTCGGTCCCGGCACAGATTTATCTGGTTACCAAACCCTTCCTTCACCTCTGACAAGACATCTTGTGAATGTGGGGAATGCCAGGCCTCCACCGTGGTTCGGATTCCACGTTAAACTGTAGGTCCTCCATTTCATCTCACAATCACCCTACCATTACACATTAGTGTAAGTGCGTATAACCCGAACGGGTAGTAAGACGCGGTGCTAATAATAACAATAATAATAATATTTGATATCCTCACGAGTTTAAAAGACTCAAACAGTCAACATTTGATGACAATGTACATTTATTACGCGATCGACTGAAAATTGCGTTCAACCCCTCCCTTAGACCATTCGACCAATAAAGCGGGTTACACCAAAGTTGTTGTTATTTTAGCATCACGTCTTACTACCCATTTGGGTTACACGCTTACTAAGTTCTCACAAAAGAATGGTGGATATTTTAAATGTTTGTAAGTCGTGTACACAAACTAAAACTCGGTTACACTCGAGCTGCTGGGCTTGTTCCTGTATCGCTGGTATTTGTTGCAGAGTATCTTTAAGGTTCCCGGTTCGCTTTCCGGGAATATGATCTCGACGCTGCGGACCAAACTTTCCGAACAACGGAGGAAGTCTCAGCGCGAGAACAGCCGGTAGCTGCGGGACTGGGTTGCCCCTTTGGGGGGACAGCTTCTAGTCACGACAAGGGTCCTTTACTGGTGGCCAAGGATGGCTCGACAAGGATTCATACGTAGGCAAATAATACTGTGACAAAGAGCCTTCAATCTTAAGACAAGGGTCCTCTACATTCTGAGCAAGGTTTATTCAACCAGTGACAAAAAGTTTTATCATACAAGACGCCTTAAAAGGATCCTTCATGCCCAAGGTTGGATTTTGTACACTTTAAAAAGGACCCTTACACATCAACAAAGTTGTTTCGGGTGTCAACACAGATATTTAACTGTTTATCAAGGATCCTTATGTACTGTGATTAACTTTAATACCTTCTAAGGACATGTACACTTTGCGAAGTATCCTTAATACTAAACATAAGTTATGTGATAGCGTGACAAAGGTCCTTCGTAGTTTGACGAGGACCTCCATCATTAGTGCACCGACAGAAAAGTGCACAGTATTTTGACTTCCGTTTAGACAAGTTTTGTTCTTGTGTGGTATCGGTTGACTCGGGCGAGTAATCACGTCTCCTGATATTGACAAGGAAATGTCTGTACAGTGTGACAAACCTACCCATACTCCCGAGTGATTTGTACTTATAAGTTGTTGTTTTCTAACGTGTGGTTGGTTACAAAGGCCACAAGGGTTTTTTTACCTGTGATTTTGTTCTTTTTTTTGAGTTTTGCATATGTTTAGAGTAGTTGTTTTTGCTGATTATGAATCTCAAACTCGGTTCTTGAAGGTCCACATATGTTTGTGTTGCACATTTGTCCACTGGCTGGCGCACAATATTACTTACAACCAGACAGTTATTAACTAGGGATGTACCAAGTACACTCTTTTAATTCAAGGCAAACTCAAATCAAATATATAAAATAGTCTCAAAGATGAATCCAAGTTCCAATATTTTTTTTTGTTTTGTGTTTAAAAAAATCATATTTTTCGTATTTTTATAACTTTATGCACGATTGTTTGTAAAACTTCGTTCTTATCCGATAAATGAAGTTACAATCACAATGTGGAATATATATTTTTAGCACCGCATCTCGCTACCTGTTTGGGTTATTAGCATATTTTGTACTATTACGCTAATGTGTTAGGGACGAGGAAGTTTAGCCACATTTGTTTGGAGGTAGAGAGTAAAACCATTTGGTAAAACCTCCCTCAGTACAACCGATCGAGATTCGAGCCTCGATCTTCCAGTCATCGTCAATCCAGTCTCTTGCGAGTGACGCCTTAGACCATGCGGGCACGGAAGCTGGTTAGCGTGCAACTTGATTACTCCTGGTTTTTCATACGGGTATTACTCTGCAATATACATAAGAGCTCAGAATGGCAATACAGTAAAACCTCGATTATCCGGACTAATTAGGACTTAGGCTAGTCTTTATAGCCAAAAATATAGATAATTTATCTTAGATAAAAAAGAGGACTTAACATTAACTTTATTATATTTGGAAGAAGGTATAGGAAAGGTGGGTAAAAACTTATAAAAGTGACAAACACGATATGGCTTTCACACTCCTCCCTGATGAGTTCCGAAAAAATTAAACCTAGGTTGGGGGATTGGGCGGTGACGATCGATTGTCTTCAAGAGGCAACCATTACCCCTCTGTCCAGTGGCAGCAATGTAAAATGTGAACTGTGTTCTTCTTTTCATTGTAAAAGTCTAAAGCCATGTTGTGTTCATCCCTTTTATATGTTTCTATCCACCTTTCCTGTACCTTCTTCCAAATTTAATACAATTACCTCATAAAGCGGAAAAAGGTTTTCCTTATAGAGATACATTAACTTTATTGAAACTATAATACTAAAAAAAGCATATTATAACACATTTACTAGTACATCATAAAATAAATTACATATGTATTTATTATGCAACAAAACATAAAAAAACATCTTTGAAACCTTTTGAAATTGATTAAATACCATACATAAAACTCTGAAAACCTATGAAAAAGTTAATTCAAAAAATATTTTGTCCACATTTAAGGAAAACCGATGCCGAGATACAAATCCGGATGACCGGTGTCTGGATAATCTGGGTCCTGGTTAGTTTAACTGTCACTATTTTTTTAATTGTCAAAGCCAGAATTATTTTTCTAATCATAGTCTCTGTTGACATCTTTTCAAAGCCAAGTCGAAGTTTTTCACGCGTCTATCTTGAAGTAAATGTGACATTCACTTGAATGAACGGTAAAGTAATCTTCCAATTATATTCAATGACTTTAACATCTCACTCATTCAAAATACTCGCCTACACTTGGAATTAGAATATCCTTTCACTTGTAACAGAGAAAACATTCTGTGCTAGTTTCAACATGAAAACTTTGTTCAAAATTTAGAAATGTTGAATTCAAATCAAAAGTTTTAAGGATTTGAATTAGTTTCGAAGTTCAAATCGAGAAGACAAATATTTTTAATAATTCATTTAACTTTTAATATAAACCTAGCATCAATGTTTATTAAATAATAATTAATGTTAACAATACATCTTTTGAAAGTCACGCAGCTATTATTTATATTTTAGTTTAATGCAAGGGTCCCCAAACTACAGACGCTTTGACAAATAAAAAAAACACTATAATTTCAATAAGGAGTACCGAAATAATGTTCCTGTAGCCAGGACATGATCATCTGTTTCCATCTTGTGGCCGGGTTACTTTAGTAAACTGCCTCCATCTTCCTTTATTCTTCCACCATTCTTTACATCCCTTGCGGTCTTTTCCATACATTCTTTATTTCCAACATTTTCTTCTGTATCCTTGTTTTTTCCATCCTCATTACATGCACATGCAGTACACAAAATATCTTTATACCTCCCGCCATAGGCAGTTGTCGACGGTACTGTAAGCCGCCAAACTGCGGTGGAGAGTTCCTCGGCACTCGCTGCCCACGTTTCCCAAAGTCTGTTGAAAGGGTCCGAGGAACACTTCCGATTGGGGAGGGCGGTGGTAATTATATTGCCTACACAGCTTAGTATATTAATTAATTTTGGAATTGTTTAAAAAAATTATATTGTTCAACTCTCGATTTGGCTTTTATAATAATTCATCATAAAATATTTAATTTACAATTTGACTTGAAAAAAAAGAAAGTGTTGTTCACTTTGAATTAATTTCCAAAGTTTCGGTGAAATATTTGAAACAAACGTTTTCCGAGGCATAATATTAGATTCGCGCCGGTAAGCTTAAGATTTGGATTCAATTTGAAATAGGAAATCTTGGCTTCGCACGGGATTGTCGACGTGCAAATCTTTTTAAAAAGCTTTATATTTTGGTAGTCGTCTTGTATTCATCTAGATACGATAAAGTTGATTATGTTTTTTCTAGACCTGTAATATGTTTGTAATTAGAAACAAGACCCTGTCGTAGAATTGTACAATGTATTGTATTGTTGATGGAGAAGTTTGGATGTTTAGATACTTACGCTCTGTTATTTGGGATGGTAAACTATTGTTTACCTTCACTTTGTTTACAATCCTAGTGTTTATGTAGCAGCTCGCGAATTATAATATAATTATTGTGAATGTACAAGTGTACAGTTTGATATGTTTTACAAAGATTATTTATACCATGGATTATACTAAATCTGGCAGGAAGATGTATTTACACTATTATTACAATAAAAAGCAATATAACAGTACATATTTTATTTGGTAATGTGCACATAAACAAACTTATAAAATAAACTCGATGAGTATTAAAAATAAATTAAACAAAATGTTATACATAAGATTATCCTCAACTACTATTTACAACAATATTTTTCTATCAAAATGTGACTTTTTTTTTTCCTTAACAACTTCGTCAGAATGCGTTATTTTTCAGACCAAACAGTTCGTGTTGGTAATACTTGAAGCGAGCTAAGACGGCCGAGGGTTAGGAGTTTTTTCCGCTCTCCAACAAATCCTTGGCTTCGTTGATCTTAGATGCCAGCAGCGGGGACCCCCCTCTGTCTGGGTGGTTCAGAGACATTACCCTGCGGTGCGCCTCCTAAGCAACAAACAAATACACCTCGTCTAATTGGGCAAGGATCTTACTGGACAAGGAACATCTCATATGATCTAATTGGGCAAGGATCTTACTGGACAACAAACATCTCATATGGTCTAATTGGGCAAGGATCTTACCAGACAATAACCATCTCATATGGTCAAATTGGGCAAGGGGCTATGTAGAGCAAGCAATTTTCCCAAACTCACCCGTATCTTGAGTTTGGAGGCTGTGGGGGATATTCCGAGTATAAGGCTGGCTTCCCTCTTAGTCATCCTGGGTTCAAACCCGCCTTTGTAGTACTTGCTGTTAGCAAATGCCTGTGAATAAATAACCGACAGACGAGTGTTAGTTTTAGAATTGGAGGTCGGAAAACAACTAAACACGCACAACCTGCCTTTAACATGGCTGTGAACTCTTGCCATCCGTCGGCCAACGTGTAAGTTAAACTCACAGTGGAATTAGGGAACGACTTCATGGCTTCGTTGACCTTCTGAGTGACGGCCGGCGCCGACCTGATAATGTGCCTTCCAACAAACCCAACCGCGGCCAAACCAAGTCCGGCTATAATCACCGTGCTGGCCTGTACAACAGAAGGAAGACATATTTGATAGTTGTGTTCTTGTTCAGGGCAGTTTCTCACTGAAATTTGAGAGCTTTTTTTTTTTTTTTGCACCGCACGGAAAGCCAATGGTGTGGTTTTTTTCGGCGGAAAGTAAACACTTTGTCGTGTTTAGGTTATACACCTATGTACTGACTACACAAACGTGTTAAGGATGTGGAAGGTTGAATTCAGAAAAAGTGTACCCACATTCATGCAAAGAGAGAGTGGGAAAACCAACTTGGGTACACAACTGCGATTCTAACCTCTATTTCCCTGTCATCAAAAGTCTAGTCTAATGACAGAGTGACACTTTTAACCATTTAACCACCAGACTGGGTGTGAAAGTTAGGTTTCAGAGCTGTTAAAGGCTATCAGCTGGCAAGATGGACTATGAAGAATAAGGGGGAGAAGGGGGGAGTGATCCATTGGAAGAGAAGCAGAAGAAAGTTGGATAATGTTTGCGGTACCAGATGTTCAAGCGTGTGAAACTTGGGGATTAAGGTTAAGTTTATAGGTTTATTTTAGTGTGCACTTTATAAACATAGATCACTATTGGTAGGGTACTAAATTAACCTAGGACAGCACACCTAATAACAGATCTAGCCGTAATACGCAGATATTTACTAATTCAATGATATACTAAGTAAGTTAGCCTTTAAATAAGTGAAGAATATAATTGTCAGCAGCACCGAGAACTCAAGCTAGGTCCCCGAAATGTAACCAAGGTTGTTGTTAACTATTCCAACCACTGTGATCTATCCCAATGGTTCAGTGGTTTGAGTGTGAGTTCGAGTTTTCAATTGGATAATTTAAACATGGCGATTATAAGTGAGCAGTTGGTTGTAAAATGAAATGGGGAAGTATTTTATTAATACAATTTGTGAACAGTATAGTTTAGAACTATTTTTATATCGAATAGGGGGTTGACCATTTCATATAACATCCACATAGAAATTATTATTTATAAAAAATATAACTCAAATTGAGGTTATGTAATACGATGGTTGCATCATGAAATGCATAGGTTGGTTTTATTTTACTTAAAGGTATGTAGTTTCAAAATTAATATTGCTATATGAAAAATTGACTTACCATTATAAATTTAAAAAATTAATGTATTTTAATTCACTTAAAGAAGACTGGTAGATTCTAAATAAAAATATGCCTGCTATTGAAATGATTTAATATTACTTCCATTATGTAGCGGGCTGAGCTGCACATCCACAATAAACTAACCGTTTTTATCCAACGTTGGAAAAATTAATAAAACTAACAATATAATATAGTTCCAGAAAGAATCATAGATAGCGCATGAGAGCAGATTTGGTTATAAAATACACCATAGATACCGGCACAGATATAATAATACAATCAAATAAATTATAACCAGCTATTAGGTTGCTTTCAGTCACAGATTATACAACAGTAGTTTAAGGCGGGGTGCTAGTGAGAGCGAGTTTAGTGCATTAATTTTGCAATTTTTATAGCACAAACATCTTTTGGCTAAAATAAATCAAATATTTCTTCCATATAAACATAGAGTTTTGTTTTCTGCACATGCTAATATCAACAGTTGTTTAAATTCTGTTATGAGCATGACAGCATTTGGTGACAAACTTTTTAAATTAAGAGAAAAGTTTGTCGTCAAATGCCGCCATGCTCATGACAAGATATTCAACCACTGTTGCTATTAGCATAATGTAATTACTCTATATTATTTATTTAGGCCTGCAGTCACTGAAGGCGTAAAAAGATGCGTCTTGATCAGTTCGTCATCAATAGCAAGCGCCGTCTGAGAATGTACACTTAAGCGTAACAGCAACTTTTATACAGTTTCCTCTATTATATAACAAATTAATAAAAAAAAAGCAATATGATACAAATTGACTAATTCCTATAAAATTAATCATTATATAATTGAATTATCTAAGTAAATACAATAAATAGTATTAACTGTTTCTTTATTAGCTCTTCTTACATTAAAATGTCCTTAAATACCTAACAGCCTTGTATCGCATCTATTCCATTGTACTATCACCACCCGAAATTAAATAAAATTGCTAAATAAAATTTATAAGATATCCACTTAGAGCTCTGCTTCAGGAGGTAAAATGTTTCGATTGTTAGCTTATAAATTAAATTTTAAAATTGTGACTTCTAGAATATTGTAAACTAAACTGTAATAAACTTAAAGTTTCAAAAAACAACTAAGTTTTCGTTATGATGTTGTATATCGTTTTATTACATTTACCTAAATATACGCTAGTTCATTATTAACAGAGGAATTAAAATAACATATTCAATCTCAAATGAGCTTTAACGGTAAAAAAAATTACTTAGATCTTACGTTAGTAAAAGTCCCTGATTTTCTTTAGTATAAAATAACTAACACTAAAATATTTGCATAGAATCAAATAAGTTTCGTATTCCATTAAATCCAAAGACGTTTGGCCATTAATTATGACGTTTTAGAATATATTTAGCATAAGATTGAATTTATATGCTTTTGACAAGAAAATTTTACAGTAGTATTCAGATTCAGAAAAATTGATTCTAAAATATATCACCCATCAGGATTAAAGTCAAAGCACTTTGGATGTCAACGTATTCAAGATATTTGGTTAGAATTTTTTTATATTAATATACTGGAGAGTGGAGGAGGTTACATAATGACGAGCTAAATGCTTTGCACTCATACCAAGACAAGGATAATCAAATCCCGCAGATTACACTAGGCAGGACAGTGTGAATGAAAGATTGGAGAACCGTATTCAGGGTCTGACTGCTAGTTACAATGGGAAGAGACCATTTGTAAGACCTGGCCGCACATTGGAGGATAACATTAGAATTCACCTGAAAGAATTAGGGTATAGTGATATGGACTGGATAGAACTAGGTCAAAATAGGGATATGTGCTGTACTTTTGTAAGTGTGGCAAAGAACTTTTGAGACCCTGATTTCAAAGAGTTTGTTCTAAGCACCTTGACTTTTAATACAAATATTTTATTTATAATAATATTTGTTCGACCACTCTTTTTGACAAAATTTTGTATAAAGTAACGTTGTATTCTAATTCTGTATATAAAAATTAGTGTTACTAAAAAATTAAAAATCCATTACAATCATGAGTAAATAATTAATGATATGTGTGTATGACTAATAATTTTATAATCGATAAATTATTTTCTCAATTTACCACATTTGTGAATTTTAATCACTATCTACACAATAAAATGAATACTCAATGGTTCAATCTTTGATACGGTACATTAATTGTGCACGTCCTATTTTGCAACTATTCCTGTACTTTTTGATTTCGGAGTCCGATCACAAGAACTAAATAATAGTCGAACCTCACTCTATTGACATGCACATTCAACAGGGACAGGAAAACTACCTATGTAATGCAATGTTGGTAATGTTGGTAATGTGAATCGCAAATTCCCGCGTAAATTCTAGTACAACGACTTTACTTTAATTTTTAACGATTCTTGTGAAATTGATATCTGTTGAAAGGAGCTGCATACAATATTTAAAATAATGGCAGGCAGGGATTATGTTGCCGATAAAGGTAGAGTACCAGATTAATAATTCCATTATTCATTCCAATTTTCTTTGCTTACTATATTCTTACAATTAATATATTCCGCCTGATTGAAAATTATCATTCAATGCTCAAAGAAAAGTTAAAATCATCGATGTAGGCCAATGTATAGCTATTTAGTAATTTAAAACATTTGACCCATAGTGAAGGCCTCTTGTGAGTAGTTGGTTCAAATTCTTCTTGGGACCCACATTCATGGAAAATAGTGAACACACTTTAAATTAAGCTGTCACAATATTAGTTTTGTCAGAAAAGTTTGGTGTACTTTTAAGATGAAATTAAGGTCACTAACATAGCTTCAAACAAAAATAGATTAAATAAAAAATAATTTGCCAAGCAATTAAAAAAAGCATATGTATACATTATAAAAATGTACTCAACTTGTGAGATGAATATTTCTATAAATACTAACAAACATGATAACTACGTTTGTCGCATTTGATTTGTGCTTAAATATACAACCACAATGGAATCCATTCAAACCGCCTGTCCTTGCTCTGAGCTTGGGTCTTTACACACATACAAAACTTGCACAAAATTAATTTCTTAGAAGCATCAGCATTTTGGGGTTTGGTTTTCATATCAATTGAAATGTGTTTTTCCTGTTGAATGATTAATTTCCAGAGAAACTGAGGCAGTTCTTGTGCGAGTTTGCGACTGTCGATGGTGACGGGCACAAGACCTTCAAATATGCCAACATGATGACAGATTTGGCGCACAGAGAACTGGTACGTTTATTGATGTTGGCTTTTAGGTTGGACAATTTATTTAACAAATTGTGACATCCCCATTTATCCCTTATTCTCTACTAGCACACAAGAGAGTTCGGGGGCAGCCACGGGGTTTAGTCACTAGTCTACTGGTTCGACACTAAATGTCTTAGTTTGTCGCATTTCTTCCCGAGGTCCACTGTTCAGTCCTCTTGGACACCGCTCGCTCATCTCCGATCCATAACCGGCACCCGGCAAGCATCTATCCGCAGTCCTGGCATAATAACGGCTCAGAGACCATCGGTGCCATCTTCAATTTTACACCACTCTCCCAGTCGGACCAAATCGAGGGCGGCGCTGTGGCCCACTGGCTAAAAGTGCCAAGGGCTGTGTTTCTCACGCTTGAATACGCTAACTACGCTTGACTTGGATTGGGCCTCCACTTGGTTCCGTTATGTTTAGTCGGCTGAGATCTTAGCTTATCTTCACATTATACATCTCTCAGGATTCGGGCTTACAATTACATGGTGGCTACAGACAGGGAAAACCTGGAAAAGTCAGGGAATTCTTGGATGACAGGGAAAACAGGGAAATGTCAGGGAATTTAACTAAAAATAAGGAAAAGTCAGGGAATTAAAAAAATGTTTAAACTATCTCATTAATTTCCCAACTAAATACTAAAACAAAAGTTACAAACAAACAACAAACAAAATAACATTTTGATTTTAAAATAACTGATAAAACCGGTTATGTTTAGTAAATACAAACTTTTTTTAATATGTGATCAATAATAAATAAACAAAAGTCATCATCCACCATTAAACCTGAACAAAAGTAGTCAGGGAAAATTGAAAAATGTTGCCCGGAAAACCTGGAAAAGTCAGGGAATTTTGTAAAATATGTTTTGTAGCCACCCTGAATTAACATGATGGTGGGTACAAAACAAGTTGAGATGACTAATACTAAGTTGAGGGGGGAATTACAATATTTGTATTAAAGTAGGTTAACTTTTCAATAAGTTAAGAAACTGTATAAGTTAATGACAACGTTAATCAAAACATGCTTGGTTGGTTGCATGGTATAAGGGGTAATTCTCGAGTTAGACTACGACTGCTGATGATAAGGAGATCTGGGTTCAACTCTCAGTCTTGTGTACTGAGGGTGGATTTTACAAAATTGTTTTCCACTTTCCCTCCACACAAATACTGGTACACTAATTTTAAATTTGACCTTCCTAATACTTAACACATACTTAAATTTGCGTACAACCCAAGCAAGCGGTAAGACATGGCGCTAAATAATCTTTCTTTAATCAAACATTAACACAAATTGGATATCGCTAATATTGGAAGTCGTGTGCTGATACGATCAGTTGGCTCAGAAAGTACAATACCTCAAATAAATTAAATTTAAAACCCTTATTTAGTTTGGAATTGAAGTTTACCGTCAAAAGAGTTAGCCATGAAAGAATCTGACAAAAGCCGATTTCTTGAATATATCAGAGGAGAGAAGACCGCAGTTTTTCGCTGGTTCATTAGTTTTTTAAAACTGTGATTCAAATTTAGAATTCATTGGGGAAAATATTATTATTATTAGCACCGCGTCTTACTACCCGTTCGGGTTATACGCACTTACGCTAATGTGTAATGGTAGGGTGATTGTGAGATAAAATGGAGGACCTACAGTTTAACGTGGGATCCGAACCACGGTGGAGGCCTGGCATTCCCCACATTCACAAGATGTCTTGTCAGAGGTGAAGGAAGGGTTTGGTAATCAGATAAATTTATGCCGGGGCCGGGGATTGAACCCCGGCCTCCAGCATAGAAGTCTGACACCTTACCCCTGGACCGCCAGGCCACCCATTTGGGGAAAATACAGTAGCTAATTTTTTTTTCTCATAAAATTGTTCTGTTGTCAGATTAAAAAATAAAAAAGAATAGGCTGCATTTCAACATTGAATTGAGAAAAGAATTGTAAGCAATTTAGATAAGTTATGCCAAGAATCAAACCGTTGGTAACCCTGCTCACACATTAGTGTCGGCTTTTTGTGTTTCAAGTGTTTGGTTCACTGTCTGGTGAAGGCAAAAATGTTAACTTTTTGTGACACTTAGCCTGTTTCATTACTGACTGCTAATTAACGACCCTTGGACCTCCCATGATTTGATTCACATTTCAAACAAACAGCCTACAAAACAAAGGAACGCCAGAGATCATCACTAACTAGCCTGGAGTTTTATACAAGCGCGAGAACTACAGTGGACACAGTTTAGTTCGCACGGCATATCCTAGTAAAGGGGGCAGATTCTTTTGATTCACCCACTTAGTCCTGTCACTTGGATAATGACCACATTGGTGGGTTTATCGTCAGGTGCACAAACTTAATAAACCACTGGTGTCACTGGTTGCCTACTGGTCTGGGGACTGGGAAAGATAGGAATCGTTTGTTTTGTGAGATCTGTCAGTCAGGTTGTGACTACAGGGACCCCACGGGAAGTCCCTAGTATCGATAACCCCGGGCCTGTGTTTGCAGGTGTCGCTGGTGGTCGAGCTGGATGATCTGTCCGAGTTTGACTCCGAGCTCGCCGAGTCTGTTCTCGTCAACACGCGCCGCTACTGCAACCTTGTGTCCGATGTGGTCTATGAGCTTCTGCCGGACTTTAAGCAGAAAGAGGTATGGCTAGTACCTGTGTGGCGCACGGGGCTAAAGTATCTCCTAATTTGTAGGGCTCTCAACGTGTGCTCTGCAAACTCCTTGAAATACATTTTGGAAAATGTACAGAGGCGTACTGACATGTTTATAAAAAAATTGAAATTTTCTAAGCTTGTGCGAATTCAAGATTTTCAATTTCAAATCTTGGCTTACTAGCTCTAATCAATTTCCGAATCTAATATTTTATTATGAAAATGTTTTAAATCGAGTTAAAATCGTAAATTAGTCTGTAACGTAGGGTTGGGTGAGCTGTTATAATCATTAGAAATGAATATTCATATGGAACAATTTGATATGATTGAATTTCGAGTTGGGAGAAAGTAGAGATAGACCAGGTGGCTAAATAATTATCCATAGCCATGTCATAACTAGTTCGTGTTTCTAAATTAAATATCCTTGGTACTAAAATGTAAATGATTTATTAAAATAAAACTTCAAATTCAAATGCTACGCTAAACAATATCTTTTTTTATCGGCCGTGTACCTCTACCCCCACCATTATATATATATATAACCCCGAGATGCTCTACCGAAACAACTGACTGCCGTGGACGACACCATAAGAAGAAGAAGATGAGGTGAAGGTGAGGCTGATTATCACAACAGCTGATGATACGAACAATTGATCACTCGACAAAGACTTGTGTGAACCTTATTCTCTTATGTTAATCCTAAATCCTGTATCCAACTCAGTTTAAGGAGATCCTAGATGCTGTCATCGTTGTTTTATTCTATGTTGTTGTTGACGAATATATTCACTGTTGCTATCCTAAAAATGTATCAATACAATACTAAATTAGTTCTTGCGATATAATTATTCTTTTAATTTCTACAATTACCGTTATATTTTACATCACCGGCCGAGAGGACTGAGGAAATACCAGAGCTTTCTGCTTAGGTTTATAAAGGCTTATCGAGCTGAATTGCCTACACCTGCGTCCCCCGAAAGGTTGAGCACTGGCAGATGACTCGTGGATTGAACCGCAGATTTATATCACATTAACATGGATATAGTTGTATTTTGTATATAAACCTCGATAATAAAGTATTGTAATATAAATATATTTTAAAAATCTTTTGTATATTTATCAAATATTTGATACTTTGATTCCCTATTCATTCTTTTCATTTGGAATTGTAAAAAAAGTGGGCCTTATATGTGAATAAATACTGTAGGCTACCTTTATTTTTATAACTAGACCGATGTAAGTCTTAACAAAATGGCCAGAGTGACTAGACAACCACAACGCTTACAAATTTAATCAAATGAGAGTCGATCTTTGAAAACCATCACCTGAAGTAGAGTCGAAACCGTTTCAATTTATTTAGTCAGTACTGTAGAATGTATAGTTTTGCATAATTGCCACCAGGGGGTAGCCAAAGATGCGCTGGATGTTTATATTGAACACCGCACCATGATGGAGCAGATACTGTAGTTTGTATTATTGCCACCAGGTGGTAGCCAAGGATGCGCTAGATGTTTATATTGAACACCGCACCATGATGGAGCAGAGATTGAGGCATCCAGGGGAACTCCGCAACCCCCAGAACAAGTACCCGCCAGAACTCATGAGGAGATAGTGAGTATAAGAGTGACCTTGATTGTCAACGTCGCCGACAGTATCTGTCACAAAACATATTACGACGTCCAACGTTAGCGGGAGACATAATTAAAACCAGGAGCATCAGACGCGTGTTAACGTTATTGACTTAACCTTGGGTGATCATTGTTTGGTTCTATTCTTGATGACATTTGTATATTATCCCGTTAATCCCAATAACTCCCCAAAGGATTTTGGTGCATTTCCTTATCCCACTCAACTATCCCGATATTTTATAGAACCTTCTTTAAACTTCAAATCTAAGTTTTTCTATTCACTATGAAAGATTGATCACTTTTGGGTACAAGCCAGAAACCGTAAGAACATAAAGCACTCAACAATGTGGTCCCAATGTAAGAACCATCACAATATAAAATACCCTAACCCGGTAAATTTGGATCCAATCCCCACCCGGGTGGATTGTGCAGGAGCATTCCACAACCTTTTAACGCCTTTCTCTTGGCATTTGTTTTACCACTTAAAATTATCCCCTTCATATAATCTCCTTAAATTAGTTTGTTGGTTGCCTCCTGCTGTTTGGTTGAGTCCGAGGAATCAAGTCACTGTAAGTCAGTAGGCCCACTAGCATTTCATATTCATCATCCTGGTTTCTTAGATAAATTGCCTAACTCAGCTACAAACAACATCAGTCCAAAGGTTCCTACCCTTGCAACAAACTGAGATGTTATACCTGCACCTTCACCTCTGACAAGACATCTTGTGAATGTGTGGAATGCCAGGCCTCCACCGTGGTTCGGATCCCACGTTAAACTGTAGGTCCTCCATTTCATCTCACAATCACCCTACCATTACACATTAGTGTAAGTGCGTACAACCCGAACGGGTAGTAAGACGCGGTGCTAATAATAATAATAATAATAATAATAATAATAACTTGGAATATTCTTATTCATCTTCATAATTGACGAATCTGAAATTTGACTATTGAATCGAAGTTGAAGTTGACATATTTAAAGCAACGTCAGAAGTTTTCGAAGATTGGTATACTCCTGACGTGTGAATCCAGGCTGGAAACTAGTTTAATGTTGTATATCAAGGGAAGGGCGATAAAACTTAACAACAGTCAAAGATAATCTATATTGTTTACAGAAACGTTGATCTTTTTAATTGTAAAATATTCTGCTCTTGGAACTGCACGTCATTTTGAAATGAGAGTTTGAACCCCCTGTTGAGAGGCGAGTTGGACTCGTGTGTTCCAGCGAGGTGTACTTCAAGGATCAGTCCTTGAGGAAGGCCGTCCCTATCCGAGAGGTGAAGGCGGACCACATCGGCAAACTGGTGACCGTGCGGGGCATCGTGACCCGCTCCACGGAGGTGAAGCCCATGATGGTGGTGGCCACATACACCTGCGACCAGTGCGGCGCCGAGACCTACCAACCGGTGAGACTGCCGCCGGTTCTGTGTCTCGTTAGACGTCAACAAAACACTGGGTATAGACTGAACAGGCTGTCTATTTATGTTGAACTGTTAAATAATAGGGAAGAGGGGCTAGAGTAGGGCAGGTTTTGAATTGCTCATTAGGACTGCGTTTACTGGACCCTTGTGGTGTATTGTGGAACTATACAACACTCGAGACTACTACTTCTCTTTGCGGAGAACTTGCACATGTCGCCCTGAGGCCAGCTCTTATTTGCGGAGAACTTGCACATGTCGCCCTGAGGCCAGCTCTTATTTGCGGAGAACTTGCACATGTCGCCCAGAGGCCAGCTCTTCTTTGTGGAGAACTTGCACATGTCGCCCTGAGGCCAGCTCTTCTTTGTGGAGAACTTGCACATGTCGCCCTGAAGGCCAGCTCTTATTTGCGGAGAACTTGCACATGTCGCCCAGAGGCCAGCCGGTCGGTAATGCCAGCTAGTTCGCCTCACTGGGCTAGAGGACATCAGCCATGGCCCTCTCACTGGACAGTGTCTCTGGTCACAGACGAGTCTTCTCAGGTGGTGAACGGGTGACAATTCACCGGCGTTGAGCGAGCTTAACCTACTGGAACAAGAACAGCTGATGCATGAACGGACTACACTTCACCGTTACACCGGCATTGGGTAGCGTGTTGGGTGAAGTCCATTGAGTTTGCACGGATTGTGCATACAGACCTGAATATCTAGCAATGTGATTGGTTCACACCTGACTCGCTCAAAAAGACGACTGATATAGAAGTTGGTGTTTAGACTGTAATTATCATCTTCTCGTCTCGACATTGGATTGTGACAGACACAGCTCGTCGAGCGTGTACGACCTGTGGTCGGGTCAGTTTAGTAAAATGCTTCCATCTTCCACCATTCTTCTCTCACTTGCACATTTTCTGTTATCTGCTCCTCCTGTCTCTACTATCTCATGTGCTCCTCGTACTCCCCCTCTACCGGATAGTTTCCCTCCTAATCCTGTTTCTCCTCGTGACGGCTAACAAGCTCCTCACAAACTTCATTCTCATGTCCTCCACTCTCCTGGTCTCTCTTACATTCATTGACCATGTTTCTGCTGCATGTGTGACAATGGGTACAACTCTTTCTTACACTTCAAGGACACTTCTCTTCTACATAGCAGGTATCTTACGCACCACAGACTTCATAATGTAAGAACTTTGTAATTTCTGCCTCCATTATAATCTTTCAAAGATGTATTCATTAAATTCTTTTTTGCAGTCCTTCAAGTAATTTTCAATTATTTTTTTAGATTTTAACTAATTTTCCATGTTGTATAGGAAGGAGGTGGGTTCTCGAGGTACCCGATGAGTTCCGAGCCACTGGCACACAGGTGGGGGTGGTGGTGGTGGTGGTGGTTCAAACAACCAAGAACACGTCCACAGTTAGGCTAAGGAAGCATCAAAACAGGGTTTATGTTTTCAATGCCGGTGGGCTTATAGTAGTGGGTGGTTTGCCACACCCTAAAGAGCCTCCAGCGCAGCCCTTGGTAAGCTAGCATAGTCCCCCTTGTTGGGATCTACCGTGGTCGTCCCGGTCTATTAGGCGAGAATACTTTTATGTTAAATTAATATCAATAACAGGGCCTTGTGGAAACCTTGAACGTTTTATTGATATGACGTCACTACCACGATCCTACTGGTGTTGCTTTAGGTTAACTCTCTGTCGTTCACGCCCCTGTCGATGTGTCCCAGCGAGGACTGTCGGGTGAATAAGGCTGGAGGCAGACTCTATCTGCAGACCAGAGGCTCAAAGTTCGTCAAGTTCCAAGAGATCAAGATTCAGGAACATGTGAGTAAAACCGTGTGGGCCGTTACTGCTATACATGGGCTCTCAATTGCGCACCACAAGGGCCTCTACTGCACGCTCTTGTTGGCGGTAATCACACCTGAACCGTCAGTTCTGCGAGGTGACCAGATTGGTCAATGATGGCACTGAAAATAGAGGTTTGATTTTGTTTCTAGCCAGACTGTATCTTACTTTCTGTACACTGGTTTGTCTCTTACAGAACATTGGATAGTAGGGCAGGTGTGTGTCTGGTTCTATCCGCGCACCAATCTTTCCACACGCCCATCAAAGATGGCACATATAAACGTATTAGTCCTCTTAGTGTAAGCCTGAGTTGTTTAATATCCCCTGCAAGTTATGCAACCGCTGGGCATGTCTTGTCGAGATTGTAACACTCCCTTGACCCTGTCGTGACCCTCTAGAGTGACCAGGTCCCGGTCGGCAACATCCCGCGCAGTCTCACCGTGTTCTGTCGGGGGGAGGTGACTAGACTCGCCCTGCCCGGGGACCACGTCGCCATCACCGGGATCTTCTTGCCGCTCCTGAGGGCCGGTTTCCGCCAGCTCACCCAGGGGCTCCTCTCTGAGACATTCCTCGACGCTCATGTGAGTAACAGTTTTCACTCGACCAAGTTCGTTTGAGAGAATGTGAGCTTGTTTATTGAAGTCGCGGAACCTTCTTGCTAAAATTTATCCTGTGCAATTATATTATTATTATTATTATTATTAGCACCGCGTCTTTTTACCCGTTCGGGTTATGCGCACTTACGCTAATGTGTAATGGTAGGGTGATTGTCAGATGAAATGGAGGACCTACAGTTTAACGTGGGATCCAAACCACAGTGGAGGCCTGGCATTCCCCACATTCACAAGATGTCTTGCCAGAGGTGAAGGAAGGGTTTGGTAATCAGATAAATCTGTGCCGGGACCGAGGATTGAACCCCGGCCGCCAGCACAGAAGTCTGACACCTTACCCCAAGACCGCCAGGTCACCTGTGTGCAATTATAAAATTTTCAACTTTGAATTAAATATCTCTATAAGAAAAATCTCTTTTCGCTTTATGAGGTAATTGTATCGTATTTGTTATAATGTACAGGAAAGGTGGATAGAAACATATAAAAGGGAACAAACACAATATGGCTTTTACAATAAATAGAAGAACACAGTTCACACTTTACACTGCTGCCACTGGACAAAGAGGTGATGGCTGCCTCTTGAAGAAAATCGATCATTACCTCCCAATCCCTCGACCTAGGTTTCATTCTCCCGGAACTCATCAGGGGGGATGTTTGAAACGTGCATCGCTACTTACTGAAATAGGAAACTTTTTGTATGTTTCTATCCACCTTTACTGTACCTTCCAAGGTGACCTGGCGGTCTAGGGGTAAGGTGTCAGACTTCTGTGCTGGCGGCCGGGGTTCAATCCTCGGTCCCGGCACAGATTTATCTGATTACCAAACCCTTCCTTCACCTCTGACAAGACATCTTGTGAATGTGGGGAATGCCAGGCCTCCAC
>CABFVX010007460.1:0-30744 GCA_902151425.1 Timema shepardi
CTGTTTTCCTATTTGTGATTGTCTCGAAAAAAGAATACATTTAAGTGTGTTTTCTCAGTTTGCGTAAGGAGGCTGTTAACGCTAAATTGAAGTGATTAAAACATATTATTACACCAAAAATTTACTAAACCACACTAGTGGCCAGGCTCTATAGGGCTTCAGGCTGGCCATGGACTGGATTTCCTGTGAATGAGATGCCACGATTAGACTTTCAGTCGGGTATATTGGTGGTAGTTCCCCACATTATTTTGTCAATATGGGTATTCTATACTCTTTCCATGATAATGCGGGTGAACTTTCTCTAAATTATCCTCTAAGACCATTCATCTTATATTAGTCTGTTAATAACTATTGTGTTAAGACATGAACCTACTATTTAAAAATTGTATAATCTATATTAACAATTTTTATTATTACAGGTGAATAAAAACAGTCCGATAGGCTGTGGTTCCATAGCTAGCATTCACCCGGCTGTTTAAAAATCAACGAGAGATTTTTAGCAACATTTTATTTATGTATAGTAGTGTTTCATATCCGTTTTGTTCGCTAGAACGAAGTTAAACTAGGCACGAGGGTATGGACCTAGACGCCTTTAATCTCAAATAACAAATTGAGCACGTGCCAGCTGTTTCTACGTGTGTATATTAGGGAACGAACGTTTAAGGTAATAAGCACGTGCATAAATGGAAATTTCCAAGCGGTGGTTAATTACATTATTTAATAAACTTTCCTTTAATCTTATATTGAGGACAGACATGATTTAACTGAAACAAGTAGCTTGACCAGAAAAAAAAGTCAACATTTTGTTTGAGTTGAAAAAAAAGTAGGAACTTCACAATCCACACTCGACGCTAAAAAGTCTACAAATTCAGTTCATATTTTGATATGTATATATAAATGCAGTTGTTACAGAACTATATATATATATATATAGTACGTATGTACTGTTGCCCAGGGGACGCCCAAATGTATTAATCGAACATCCTTTCCGTGGAGGCTCTTTCCATGTCCCGGTGAGATTATGGTGATATTGAGTGTGAGGGTGTGGATCCAGTATAAATTATTAAACCTAACTTAAGCCTAACTAACCAGACTTTGATGACCTTTGTGATAATTCCTTTTTCAGGAAAATTACCCATGGTACCAGCCAGGAATCGAACCCAGGACCCCTATCTAGGTGCACTGACCACTATACCAGGGAGCAGGTTGATATTATGACTAAGCTTATTATTTATTATTATTATTATTATTATTTAGCACCTCGTCTTACTACCCGTTCGGGTTATACGCTTTAAGTACTAATTACTTTAATGGATTAGGAATTGCGAAGGTTGAATTAGAGGAAGTGAACCCACATTTTCGGGGAGGGAGAGTGAAAAAACATTTAGTATAAACCACCCCCAGTTCACCCGACCGAGATTCGAACCTCGATCTCCCCGTCCTCAGCAGTAGAGCTCAAAACGACTAGCGCGTTAGCCAACTACGCCTCCGAGGTGGGTACTAAGCTTGTTCATAAATGCTATACAAATTATAGAGAACATATTTTGAAATAAGAGATTAAGATTCTGGTACCAGGAAACACTTATATTGAACGTTGAATCACTTGCCCCTTAACTACTTTTGCACTATGTAAAAAAAACTCACCCCACTAGTCCCTCAGATATGATTTGGAAACATTATCGCCCAAATCAGAATGTTTTCAATATTTGTATAACCGATCTTAAAATAAAATAAAATTTTCCCAATGTTTTGTTACTTGTCTGGTTTATTCATATTTAGCTACGTTAATGGGGTGGGTATACAAAATTTATAATTTAATTTAGAGGAAATATACCCCAATTTTCTTAGAGAAAGAGTGGGAGGAAACTTAGGAAAAAAACTCAGTTCACTCGGTTAGGATACAAACATTGAAGTCTCCGTGACCAGCAGACCAGACTAAACGAGTGTGCTCACCATTGTAAGTAACATAGCATTTGCTATCATCTGAGTATGTAGTTTTTGATACTAATGTGCTGCATTTCTCCTCGGAAAAGCTATATTTCAAATCTCGGCTGCGAGTGTAAGTTACAAGAAGTAGGATGATATCCAAGCAACATAAGCTAAAAATAATTACGCGTGTGAAATATTCACAATTTATCCTGAAAAATAACATATTTTCGATATAATCATGATGTAGTGCTTCAAGGTAACACTGCTATATTCGGGGGTGAATGACGTGTACTTAAAAACCGTTAAATGATATTTGAGTATTTCCTTAATATTACTTATTATACATTTGGAGGGAGGAGGCAAGTATTAACGAAATTTAAAATGATCTGCTCTAACTCAAATATTACTAATCACCCAATTATGATGCCAATTAAATTACCATTGTAGATAACAGGTGAAATCCATACACTAAATATTTTCTTAGACCTATTATAAATATTTTATTAGAATTGGACCAGCTTATTTACATTTAATAGTTATTTACTTAATAATATAAACAATTATACATAATCAGTTTTCACCACTATTTCATAAACTAAAAGGTATTTTACCCGCTTCAGTGCCCGAATGGTCAAAGGCGTCACTCTCGTGTTGGACTGGCCTACTGATAACGATGAGATCGTGGTTATAATCCCATTCGGGTCTACTGAGGGTGGTTTTCCCTAAATGGTTTACCACTCTTCTTCCACGCAAATGTGGGTAGATTACTTCTAAAATTCATCCTTCATCATCACTACCCCATTAGAGTAATTACATACATGCGTATAACTTGAACAGCTAGTAAGACGTGGGGATAAAAATAATTGAAAATAACACATTGGAGCTGACATGGTCCTTTAACCGTTGATGCCCCAATCTATATGTAATTAAAGTCAATCTATAATTGTATGGATGCCATTATGACGGAGTTCTTGGTGTCATAAAAAACAATATAGGTATCTAAAAAAATATTTTATATGTAATTTTAGACATAAATACAAATCTTATGAACTTTCATTGGGATTTACCACAAAATATATGATTTAGATAATCAAGAAAGTAGACCTAGTTGATTTTTTACCCGGAGATGACTAGTTTTATATATACCTAGTCCTCGTTTTTCATATGAAGATAAATTCTGGCTCCACTTAAAATGTATTAAATGTTTATCTCCAGTGTCACATAGCCTATGTGATTTTGACCATTGGTTTAGCAATAACAGATCATAATGAATTGAAAAATTAAAATACATTAAAACTATATTATGACCATATATTTTAACGGCAAAATTCTTGGACGGTGAAATTGTGAGAGAGGTGATTGATTGCATTTTACACATATTTGTTGATTCACAAGATAGATTTGATAGTAACATCAAATTGGTGTTCAGCACACTGCAGGCGCTGAACTGAACTGTTGCCAACATCGTCTAAGGTGGGACAAAAGGAGGCCAGCCAACATTTCGGAAACACTCTGTGGTCCACACCTAGTTATTTTTACCCCTCGGTTAACAAAGTGGAGACTAGAGGTCGACTATACAGTATGGTATGTATAAACATGTGAAAACGTTTAAAATAGTGTTAGGTTTTAAACAAATCTATAAAGCATTGTGTTCACTTTTAAAAGACGAATAATGTGCGTTACAATGTCAAGATTTTACCGCGAGCCGGTAAATAATGTTTGAGGAATATAGATCTTATATATATTAAATGTATTTGGTAAATAAACGTTTCAATATAGTCAGTGGCTACATGGATGGAGGCGTCACTCTCACAATAAGCAACATTTTCAGAGACAGTTTGAATCCCCGTTGGGCATACTGATAGCTTATTTTCAATTTTGGTTTCCCACTCTCTCTATCTCCAAGACAATTTGTTTACATTTCTAGATTATACTTTACGCATTCCTAAATCCATTAGTGTGATTATGCTGATATACCAACCGGATAGTCAGATGTGTAACAAAAAACCAACAAAAATAATCTAGTATTGCAATTGAATAAAATACATATTTAGGAGCTTTCATTTTTTCAATATATCTGAATAGCAAGATTTAATATATTTCTGGTATTTAACGTGCACTTTCTGAAACGACTGATTATATCAGTGCACGAGAATGTCTATTAGCGAGAACTAAATGGCCTGCCGAATTTGCCAGGAAAGGTATTTTTTACATACATTTTTTACATAACATCTTTTACATGCTACAGTCGACATGGGACCGACGACTTTACTTTCCCTCCGCCGGAAGTTGTGCTACGGATTTTTATATTTTAACCCCGGCTGGATTTTAACCCACGAACTTAGGGCCTTGAGGAGATAAATTTACCCTAATACCAGCAAGGTCGACCTGAACGACAAAAGAACACACACACACATACATATATATATACATATGCATACACACAGATGTACCTCGACGAAACCAACAAACTCCGCCAACGCGTTCTAGAAGTAACTTCAATTAAAAATATGAGTATACACATTGTGTTAATTCAACTCAGTTATTTAGCTACGGCAGACGTAAGCCAGAAACACGAGAGTAGTCGATACAGGCGAAAGCCGACGTTGCCTCAGAGACGAATTTTCTGACATGCAGTGGAAACAAGCCATAGTACAACGTTCCACAGCCTGCTTGCTGGCTGCAGGGGGGAAGGGGTGCATTTTGAATAGTACATGTGAAGGTGAATGATATCATAAGCGACTTAAACTAGTTACCCAACATCAGAATAATACATAGTTACAGTTGTGTGAATTTTATAATAATGTAAATTAATAAACCTAATGAAAAGGGGAAAATAAACTAGTAAGAATAAATTTGATGAAGAAAGCCCACCTAGTGAAAGAAGAAAAGTGTGGGAAGAATCCAATGCACAAAGGTGACATCTTCTTCCTTTCTTTTGTCTTCTATAGTAAAAGTAGTCACACACAGATTTTAACACAAATAGAATAATATTTCGGCATTGTTGCCTTTATCAAACACAAAGAGAGAAGAGAGAGTACGGAGTACGCTTGACACAAAAACTGGATAGTTCCTTTTTGAATTTAAAGAAAAGCTGTTAGAAACACACTGTGCCAACTGTTTTTGGGAGTATAGATACATTTCTTGGCTATGGTTAGTATGGATATAGACCTATATATCATATTAAAAAAGGGGAATAATAATAATAATAATAATAATAATTTGGAAAATGTTAATCTTATAGAAAGAAAATATATTCTGTTGAGTCCTTGTCGTAATATTGATTTGGTAATCCATTGGTGTGCCAGTTCCCACTGTTTGAGTTGAGAACTTTTGCAGTGTTTGGGAAATGCTCTTAGTATTTTGGTGGTGTAGCAGGTTTGAGACTCCTGGTTGTGGGTACCAGCATGGATAGGTACAGGCTTGTTCAGATCTTTGTTGTTTGTGTCAAAACAATGATTATTCATTCACTGTCTGAAAGAACCTGTAGTAAGGTTTATATATTCTGCATCACATGATTTGCACTGTAGTTGATATATCAAATTATTTGTTTTGCAATTTTAATGACCAGAGATTTTGTATTCCAATTTGGTAGGTTTGCTGTTGAAGTATTTAGCTGGTAGGTGGATTCCACATGTGCTGCAATGGGTGCTACTGCAAGGCTATGAACCTTTGGTAGTAGGATTTTTTTCACGGATTTCTCTTGGGTTCATGAAGTTTTGGATGGACTAGAATAATGTGGAGATTGGGTAGCCGTTTGAAAGTGACTCTTGAAGGTGAACTAAAAAGGTTTTGGGTCTGGATGAAATTGGTTATGAATTTGTAACCACTTTTAAGGATGATGTTTATTGGTATTAGATCAGGATGGTATTGTGTTGTGTTGTGAGAGGGATGTCCTCAACTTTTTTGGAGGGTCATAGTCGTCTCTGGAGAGTGCTCCAGAGATGTGGCTATATATTAAAGGCTTGGGGTAACCTCTGCTTTGGAAAGCTGTGGAGAGTTGTTTACAATATTCAGTTAGATCAACGGGTTCTGAACATATTCGTTTGGCTCAGGTGGCAAGGCTGAATGGTAGATACCTTTTTGTGTATGAATGATGGCTGCTATGGTATTTGAGGTATTGTTGGTGATTGGTGGGTTTTGTCTGTACAATGGTGCAAATTTGGTTGTTTTAGGAACATATTCACATCAAGGAAGGTGAGACTATGTTGTGATTTATTGTGGGTGAAATTTAAGGGGATGCAATTGTTGAGATTATCTAGAAAGATGTCCAAGGATTCTTCAGAGTAAGGCCAAATCATGAAAATGTCATCGATGTAGTGGAGCCATAGATAGGGGTTGATGGGCTGAGATTTTAAAAAGCGTTCTTCTATTAGTTCCATGTAAATATTTGCATATGAAGGAGTCATGCGAGTACCCATAGCTGTGTCCTCTATCTGTAGGTAGTGTCTGTCTAGAAAACTAAAGTTGTTGAATCGATGGATCATACTAGCCAGCTCCATGAAGAAGTGGTAGACTTGGACCGAGGAGGTCTACGCATAAGAAATGCCCCCCTGCTGAAATGCCATGCACATGAGAGATGTTAGTATAGAGCAGTGATTCCCAACCTTATTTGTTAGGAGAAACCCTTGAAATATTACGAAAAATCTCAAGGAACCCCTACCTGGCTGACATATAATAGATTTGACAGGGTTAAATTAAATAAATGCACGTAAAAAATGGGTTAGTAGTGAATAATAATTAAATCATACTTTTGAATAAAATATTATACAAGTATTTACTGCCTATTAATATTTTTAGTTTACTAATTATACTGTTAGTGAAAAAATTACAAACATTTTCAGTTTACATCTGGCTTAGTGGTTATAAACAAATTTGGTATATATATTTTGCAATAGTTTTATGATATATAATGTGTTTATAGACTCGTTAACGGAAAAATCAGTTACATTTTACTGTTTTATTATTAATTCACAACTGAAAATAATATTTTTCAATAAAATGACAATGATTTCTACTGTCACTTAATTTAATGTGAAACTTGGGCTTGCTTTTTTGAATACAACAACTTAATTTGTGGTCGCATCTTTGATAGGCACAAACAAAGTTCTTGTTCCACAAACAACAGTATTTTCTTCTGTTTGGTTTTTAAATTCATTAAACACGAAACTGTTTGCTCACACAAGTACGATATTGAGAATTGTAGCAATATGTTTATAGCTTTCTGGGAGATGGCAAAATACTCTGTTTACACTGATATCCAAAACATGACTAATGACAAATCCTTGAATTAAATTTTTAGTGTGCGATCATACTTCAGTTCAGTCAACTTTTACTATTCCCGCCGGCTGAGTAAAATTTCTGAACTGCTTGGAGAATCTGTGGAAAGGTTCCTAACCCAATCATACTCTTCCGATGACAAATAATGTAAATACTGGGCAAGATTTTCAACCAGAGATTCCATATGGCCGAAAATCATAATTGTAATGGTTTCACGGTGGTTTTCAGTTTTAATGCTCTGAAGATGAGAACATAGGGGTAACATTTCAAAATTACCCTTAGAAACATTTTTTTCCAAACACCAATTTTATTTTTGAATGCTAAAAACTTTGTTTGTTTGTTGCTATTTTCCTTGGTACCTAACATGTTGGTGTTAAACTCATTTAGGTGTTCATAAATATCTGCCAGGTATGCTAGTTTCATGAGCCACGATTCATCCTCAAGATAGTTTGAAAAATAACTTTTATTATTTTCTCTGAAGAAAATATGGAGCTGCTCTCGTAGATCAAATATGTGTGGCAACACTTTTTCCCTTGAAAGATATTTAACTTCGGTGTGTAGAAGAAATCACGTGACGTGGTCTTCACCAATGTTTTCACAAATATTTGTAAAAATGTGGGACTGCAGAGGACGCTGCTTAGTAAAGTTAACTATGTTAACAGCTGTATCAATAACATGTTTCAAATCTTCTCTAATAGTTTTAGAAACCAGAACTTCTCTATGAAGAAAGCAGTGGGTCGTTATAATGTCTGGATTATTTTCTTTGACAAGAGTAACAAATCCCTTTATTGAGCCAATCATTGAGAGGGCGCCATCTGCGCATATTCCAATACAATGATCCCATGATAAACCCAAATACTCTAGATAATAAAACGTTCGTATGACCCAAACAGTATTAAGACGTGGTGTTTATAATATAAATAAATAAGAAGACGTCAGTTTGCAAACATCTTGCCCATGGCAAGTAGTAGTAGTAGTAGTAGTAGTAGTAGTAGTAGTAGTAGTAGTAGTAGTAGTAGTTAGAAAGCTTTAAAATAGTTAATTAAACACCATCACATTAACAAAATATTAAGTGTCACTAAGCAACAAATAAAATAATATATCGTCGTTTTCACTTATTGAGATGAACAAATATAACTATCAAAGAGAAATTATTACAGACAATTGATACGAGTAAGAAAACAAACATAGCAGTGTGGGCCGCACAAGCAAATATCTAACCAAGCTAGACTTTCAAAATGCTTCTTTGTTTTATTTATATGTCACGTTGAAACCTTAATATTTTAATTTGTTTATTAATACTTTTTTTAAAAAAGGTGGGAAGTTGTACTATTTTTTCACAAGTTTTTGCAAATTCTCGCGGAGCCCTGGTTGGGAATCACTGGTGTAGAGTGCTGTGACTTCAATAGTGACCAGAAAACGGTTCGGTGTAAGGTTTTTAATTTTGTGAATTTTGTCCAAGAAGTGTTTTATATCATGTATGAGTGAGAGAAGTTGTTTTACAAAGGTTTGAAGGTGTGAATCAACCAGAGAGGAAATTCTCTCATTTGGAGAACCGCAGCCAGATACAATCGGACGTCCAGGCGAAGGTTTAAGTTCTTTGTGGATTTTATGGAGGAGATACATTGTGGGAGTTTGAGGTTTTTGTGGAAAGAGAAGTATGTGCCAAGCTAATGGAAATTAGCTCACACAGCTATGTGTTTCTGCCTCACTTCATGTAAATAACAACTCGTCAAGTTCTACGGTGGAGTTTGGGCTTCCCATGGCCTAGCTGAGGCAGTGGTTGTATTATGGGGTCATCGCTAATGAGCTTCATTTAATTAAATTGAGTGGTAACACACACAAAATAATGTTGAAATTATATATATCTCGTTTCGCCTTTCCCATTGTTTGCTCTTCACGCATACGCCTATACTCCTTCTGGCATACCCTCTCCAAGCTTTGTAGCTCTGAGACGTTATTGGTCGAACCCACCTTTTATTCCTTCCTAGTTTGGTCTCAATCGAAGAGTTTATTTAATATACTGTACTAGCTAAAATAAAGACAGAACTATTCACAATCTACTCCTAGACGGTCTAATATCTGGTTATTTACTACGTGTATACGACTTCTAGCAAAGAGTGCAGAGTCAAGTCGCCATGGCGTCCGATGGAGCCGCAACACGGGTTCGCTTCAGGTAGCGTCCCGCCACACTATATATATATCTAAGTCAAGTTACTACGCATCCTGTGTTATTCAAGTGGACAGACAAGCCATTTGTCAAGATTATAAGACTGGAATCCCAGTTGAGATTATTATTTGTTTTCAGTCAGCTAATGTGCTGACTATAATTGTTTTTACTAGCCATGCACTAGACCACGTTTTGGTTTGTATGGGTGAACGCTTAACGTCTTAATCTCATATGAATAATGTATATAAATCATGTTGGGTGTTGATTGGGTTTATGGCCAGGTGTGCCTATTCTCAGATTGTAGCGCATTTGGTTGCTTTAGAACCGATTGCGTTTAATATTGTTATATATATAGTGGGCTCTGTTTCCCAATTTGGGACCCTACTATATGGATCAGCAGAGGCTGATTTTTAGGCAGCTAATTCTATTATATGGAAACATTGTTAACTTGTATTATATAACATTATACACGGCTTAACCGTAATTTTGAGGGTCGCTTAACGACATCATGTTGTTCAAGCAGTTGTAAACTAAGCTTAGTCACTCGGTAATAATTGATTTCTACTGAGGCTACTTTCATTCTATTAATGCTGGGGGAACGTCCACTCTAGTTAATTGGGTGTTGTTTTTAGTAGCTAATGAACTAATTAGGTCTTTTAGCCCTGTTAATAGCCTCTTATACTCCAAGTTACTTAGTGTTCACCTTTTGACTTTTTAAGCATGGCACGTCCACGCTTGACCTCTATACTTCATTTACTAGTTCCTATTTATCACCCTTTAGACGGGTTCCTTAAGTTGCGTGCTTGCGATGGCTAGGCATCCTATGTTCACGTTTATTTCAACATTTGATAGTGTGTACTGTTATGGCGAACCATGGTTGTAACCGCAATGTCTTAGTTGGGACTTAATAATAATTCCTAATTTATGTGCGACAGTATACACCTTCTTATAGTGGCCTTGACGTTCACGCGGTATGTTAACCAAAGATAAGGGGCTAAAATCTTGTGGGGTAAAACCCTCAAGTCTCTGAGTTTTCTATGTAACTAAGAATCCTGGAGCTGTACGAGTTAACGTGCGCACCTGTTAGTTCGACCTTAATACACCACAGAGCCTTTAGTTTCAGTCATATCATAAGCAAGCTTAGTGCTAAGTTAGTAGCGCCCTTGTTCACTAGTCGCAGCCATGCTGTCAGCAAGTTAGCTTTTCAGTTGTTACATATTTGAGTTACTATATGCTTATAATCAAAGACAGTTGGCTGAAGGAAGCGATCATTTTCTCATAAAGCTCTCTATAAAGGTGACATTTTAACAGTTCATCTTGTTACTAGTCTGTTATATAACTTTATACAACGTATTCACTGGACTTCATTGTTTCCTTGAAATGTTTAATTGCTTAGGCAGGTGAAACCTAATTAACATCCTTTACGTGAACCATATGTATTTATATTTTGTATCTATATAATAAATTATTGTAACCCTTGTATTTGGTCATTTGTATTTATGCGACCACCCTATAACCATTAAGGTGGATTGAGTTAGTGGTGAGATTCTGTAGAGGACCTTCAAGTTGGAGGAACTCTTTAATCCGTGCGTTATGATCTTCGGTTGGATCTTCTGAGAGTGGTTTGTAGATGGAGTGGTCGGATAGCTTACTTTTTGCCTCTGTGATGAAATCAATACGATTCAAGATGACTGGTGTATACCTTGTCCGCTGGTAGGATGATGATATCACTGTTGTTTTTTAGTGCGTTGATAGATGTGTGTTCCTTGGTGTTTAGGTTTCGTTTCAACAGAAGTGTCTTCTGTAAGAGCGGATCGGCAATATTGGAAATCAGGTAAGTGATTAACTGTTCCAAAGGGTGTTCAGAGGGTAGTGGAAGGGGGTCCCATTCTGGGGTGGCTCGAACTTGTAGAGGGATGGATCTATGACTTTGTCAGGGCTGATAGTGTAGGATTTGTTTTGTAAAAAATATTTCAATCTTAGAGTGCGAGAATAGGAAATAACATCATGAACTAGGTCAAAGTGATCAAATTGAGAGAGACAAAAAGGAAAGACCCTTGGACAGAACATTCATTTCGTGTTTTGAGAGATTGTATGTTGATAGGTTCAGGATGTAACTGTTATCTGGACCATTGGTGGATGTAGTGCTAGTTATATTATTATTAGTGGGTTTATTAGAGTGCGTTATCTCTGAGTAATTGTTCTCTGATAGGTTCAGAATGTAACTGTTGTCTGGACCAATGATGGATGTAATATTGTTTTTGTTATTGTTGATGGATGTATTAGAGGGCGTTATCTCAATTATTCTTGAGTTGTGTACATTTGATACTTTAATTACATTAAGTACGTCAGCCATGTGGCAGCAACTCTATTAGGATAGCCCTATTGTGTATATAAACTTTTAATTTCAAATCATGTCTGCTCCACACCGGTGTAATTTGTTGGTTACGTCGTGGTACTCCCTGTAATAATTTTGTAAATAAAAAAATAAAGTTATTTAATATCTTAAGTAGTGGAAATTAGAATTGTGAATTAATACACCGATAAATATATATTTTAAAACAATCTCGCATCGATATTACTAAAGGTGTATCAAATAATACATTCTTATGCTAGATTTATATATTAAGGAATTTAAATTATAATATCCAAAGGAAAGAGGTGAGAGTGTATTTTAATGAAATGTAAATTTTATTTGCTTAAAGAGGAAAAAACTAGGACTTTATAAATTTAGTATCGGGTTGGATACTTACACCTTTCCCATCTTGTAATCAAATATGCTCTTTCACATCCAGCTTTGTATACAACCCTTGTGTCATACGCAATAATTAAAAACGTGACACAAGGGCTATTAAAGGTTTTATACAAGAATTAGGGATTATAAAGGTATTTTAGAAGAAGTATACCAGTATTAGTGGGGAGAGAGAATGGGAAAAACCACAGTAATAACTCACAGGCCAAAAATAAATACCAATGCATGCAGCCAAGATTTGAACCCCGACCTTTCTGTCACTCGCAATCCAGTCTATTGTGAACGTGATGCCATAGGTCACGTGACCATATAAATTAACAATACTAGCTTCAAAGGTGGTCACATATTTTAATACGTCACGCTCCCAATATACTGGTTTACCATTTATCTTACAAGTCAAGAGTCAAGAACGTTATTGACCGACCCTCCCCCCCATTCCCCTTTCACTCTAACAACATTGTTTTTTATCTGTGAGCACATTCAACCAAAACAGTTAAAACGAGAAAGTATGTCTGTGGTCACATAATCTTTTCCTTTACATTACGAAAAATAAAGCTAAACATCATGAAAGGTATTCCCTATATCAAACCACAAAGTTTCAAAGAATTTGTATGGGTTCTATTTTAAACATAGATAAGTAGTTCTTTATGGATGAAAATACTGTCGGTAGATTTTATACCACGCTATACATTGCTAAAAGCCTTTGATACTCGTTCTAGTACCCTTTAGGGGGAAAAAAAGTTAATGAGAGTTTATACTGGCGCCATGTCTTGTCGGGAGATTGGCGCAGTGGCGCTACCACTTGACGGGCCCCGGAAATTAAGTGCGGCCTCGATGGCTCTGTCAGCGTCTATCTGTAGTCTGGGCACGCCCGCGACCGATATGTGTTGCTTACAAGAAGTACTGTTAATTAAAGTGTTTTCGTGACAAGCCGGATGCTTGGTGATGAGATTGAATATATTGTGTCACTAATTACAACCAAGCGGACAACATAATTAAAACAAATAGCTTGATAAAATGTTTTACCTAAGAGAGGTATTTATTTGCATACATCACATGGTACATGCACACATGAATATAAGTCAAGCTATCAGTTTGATCTGTTCCTCGCACTAGTAATCCGCAACCAGGGAAATTAATATGGTTATTTTATTAATTGGTTTCCCACTCTCCTTCCACACAAATGTTGGTACATTTCATATCAATCCTGCCTTCCTCATTCATACCCAATGGTGTGGTTGAATTCAGATAGCTAGAACTAGTATTAAGACGCGGGGGAAAGAAATAAGAAAACAACTTTTTTTTAAAGGGCCCTTGGTTTTCTGGAAAAAAGTCAAATAAAGTTGTTAAGTAATTGAATTTGTAATGTTTGTGTGTAAATCGTGTCTTTCTACCCAATCTCGTTATTTGCATAGTCACACTAATAAAATAGGGCTGAACAAAGTAGAGTTAGAGTATATGTGCCGGAATTTGCGTGGAGGAAGAGTGGGAAAACAATCTGAAAAAAAATTAACCTCAGTACACTCAGCCGGAATTTAAACCATAACATCCCCATCACCAGAAGTTCTATCTATTGTGAGTGTGACGCCCTAGACTATTTGATCACAGATAGCAGTCATTTTAATTAAATATAACCGATAGCAAAATTTACCTTAACTTAAGTATTATTATTACTATCAGCACTTTCACCGCAATATCATGCTGGCGTAGATCCAGAGCACAATCGATTAAAATCCAACAAGTTTAATTGTACCTGGAAATTAAGGTGGGAGTGTAAGAGACGCGAGAAAAGGTTAGTGTTTTTGGATTTTTTGGGTCAAAATAAATCAAATATTCCTCCAGTAAAAACACGAAGTTTAATTTTCTTCACATGATGACCTCAACATTTCTTGAATCTTTCAAAGGTGTCCTAGA
Source organism: Timema shepardi (assembly GCA_902151425.1). Taxonomy (NCBI): domain Eukaryota; kingdom Metazoa; phylum Arthropoda; class Insecta; order Phasmatodea; family Timematidae; genus Timema; species Timema shepardi. Next base: position 14,046 of record CABFVX010007460.1, read on the forward strand.
ATTTGGTGACAACTTTTTTCTTTTCACTTAAAATGTTTCTCATCTAATGTCGCTATGCCAACAACAGATATTCAACAACTGTTAGTATCACTATGTGTAGAAAATTAAACTACATGTTTCCACTGGAGCAATTTTATATTTATTTTAGCCAAAAATGTTTTGCTATAAAAACTGCAAAACTACTTGTGTTCTTACACTACCACCTTAAAACGTGTTTCCAACATTTCAATTCAATTTGTCAAACAAACGCGATAACAAAGTGCATAATGTAAGCGCCAGGGCCGTAACAACGGGTGAAAGGTGGGGGATATGGGAGAGGGAAGACAATAAAAAGGCTTCGGGCGCCGTCAGACCTGGAGAGCTACATTATTTATAATTATTCAACAGAGGTTAACTGATCTCTTTTATGTGATTAGCATAAAGACGGCTTCCATTTTGCTACATCAATCATCTCTCTTTATCACACTTACTACTACAACGTTAGAATGACTGAGCTACTTAATTTAATGATATTCTTTTCAGGCCGTCTAACCGACAGTTGGTAGGGTAATTTTCATATAAAAGACCTTATCCGACAGCTAAGAAATCTACTAAATCTTTTTCGCGTATGCATATGCTTGTGAGTTTCAGCTGTTCCTTTTGATAGATATTATCAATACTTATAAAATAACACTAGTAAAAGAGTAAAATGTTATTCATTTTGGTAGCAATTGTTTCAGAAGTTTTTTTTTATGGAAACTGGACTAAAGTGATAATGTTGAATCAACAGGAGAGTGAATCGTTGCTCTAATTTAAATATATTTTATGTCATTAAATTTTGGTTGGAAATGTACAAAGTATGTTATATTAACTATATATATTTATAATTTTTACCACCAAAATTCAAGTCACTACACTACGTGGGTGGAGCAGCCAATTATTAGGTAAAATAATATTATCTAGACTACGCCACACAAATATATCTTGGTACGGAACTGGAAAGTGAAGTAAATTTAAAACTGTTTTTAAAATAGTCACAAATTTACTTTTTTAACTCTTTAATATATTAAGAATCAAATAACCGAAGCTATTATCGATTTTAATTGAGGAATTCTCCACCAAGATTTCATATTATGAAAATTGAAAAATGACACCTGGACACGTGAATCGGACCCGGGATCTTTGGATTAGAACGCCAATGCTCTAACCACTGAGCTATTCAGGAATTGTCCCGTGACTAGGGTCATTCTTCACTCATATTTTAAGGCAGAGTCTATGATGGACGTGCGGAAATCGTTGCTACAAATGTGTGGTTTTATTAAGATCACGAGTTATCAGATAACGCAGCCACCTTCTACAAGGTAGGTGGATTATTGCTGCCACTTGTATAATTATTATAATTGTAAGGGATCACATATTTAAGAATCAAATAGCTGAAGCTGTTATTTATGCCTTTTATTGAGGAATTCTCCATCAAGATATATTCTGAAAATTGAAAAATGACACCTGGACATGGGAATCGAACCCGGGACTATTGGCGTACTAATCCAAAGGTCCCGGGTTCGATTCCCGTGTCCATGTGTCATTTTATAGATTTCAGAATATGATATATTTAATATCTGTTTCGTGGGTCCCTATCATCCATGGCACAGCTCATCCTCATACGGATAGAGGATACGGTCTTCAGATATGAAAAGTAGCTACGAATATATTGAATAAACAGTTGGGGACAGCCGATAGGGGTGATCCTCCAGTTTGGGGGCTGGGCGTGGACGTGATGAGCTTTCGCCATAAAAACATTTAATCAAGAAACACTAGAAAGTATGCCATGGCTGTCCCTGGACTCAAGATAGGCATAGGTGGCGTACTTTAGAGAGTGCGGTAATAAACTTTCGAGTTCCTAATGCCATAGAGTAAGTAACGCTTTAATATTCTTACTGCAAAATTATTTTATTTATCGTTTTAAGATATTTAAGGGTTGTCTAAGATATGTTTTCAATATGTAATACTGTAGAAAATTTGCTATTCTACACAGCTTGATTAAGATTGATTAGCTTTCAATCTCATGATGCCATATTTTACTAATAATTTACACTTGGATGTTGAAGTTTAATAGCTGCTAAATCGAATTGTTTCCACGCTCAGCTCATCTGAAATTTTTCAAAGACATAAAAGTATTAAAAAAAAGTTATATCAAAGAATTTGTTGTATAAAATAATTCATTTGACAAACTGTTTGGGAAATTTTCTTGATGTGTTGTTAGCTCGAAGAGGCCTTACTTAATTTAAAAAGTAAAAGTGGTTTTATTAAATATAAAATATGACTGGGGTTGTTTCAAACAAAATAGTAAGGTGAATCTAAGCTATTGCAGCAGAAATTCATATTGAACAAAAAAAATCAGTCCGGTTCAGGATATCAGGCTCAAACGTTTGGATTTTAAGTTAAAAATTCCAATCCCACCCGTCGACAACTAATACAAGGATCAGAATAGGGATACTAAAATAGTGACGAAAGCAATTTGTCCTAAGATCCATCACTAAGGGCACCATCACGAGCCATACGTGGTAGTTCATCTTCCTTACAAAAAAAAACTGTCGTAAAATTGCAATAAAGTTTCTCGGCGCTTCTCTTTGTCCCAGTCATTTAACGACGAACTCTAAACCTTTAAAGTAAAAATATTCATTACCACGCATTCTTTCACGTCCTCTTTCTCTCTGAGTGCGCTCTAATTGTATTTTAGGAGATGTTGACCAAGTTCTAGCTACGAGCAGGATCGTAAGAGCGATTTAGGCTTTCAAACGTTCCCTATCCACCTCTGAGGCACATCGGTTGGGATACCTTTTGGTTCAAAGTGTCTCAATTCTCACGCGGGGGGGAGGGGGGGAGAAAAAAAAACATGTGAGGTACGAGTGATTTCAAGTTCACTATGAGTGTAGTCTCAGTTGTTTTAGAGGAAATTCACCCCCATTAACATTACAGTGCTGCATTAAGTGTGGGAAACCACACCCAGACTGCACCCCGCCTAAATTAGGAGCTAGACCGATAATCAATTGCGTTATGAAACTGAGGCCTTCGACAATGTGACCACCGATACGGATGGTTGGATTATTATGTATTAAGTTTATATAGGCAGGCCACTTGCCCAGTTTTAATTACCTGCACCGGTGGTCACGAGGTATAAATGGGCAGGCTTGCAATATACTGAATTGCCTACGACGAGGACCCTAGGGATCGAATATCTGCCAGGTGTATTGGAGACGTGTAATGGAGAAATCAAGAGGAAGATCAAGACTGGATTACATGAACCAGATAGTGGACGATGTTGGCAGAAGACGGTACTAAGATGTAAAAAAGGGGGGGCCCCAGAATAGGCTAAAGTGGAGAGCTGCAGCAAACTAATCGCCCAATAATGATGATAATGTGTATTGAAGATGGTTTTTCAAGCGTGATCCTAGTTCACTTCTAACACTACCTTGTTCATATCTATCCCCTGGATTAAACCATCACATAGCGTGTTTGTTAAAACGTATAAAATTAAAAACACAGTTTAGATGTAATCAGGTATAGAACTAATAAAACACAGTTGTATTAGTCCTGAAATTTTTGTTGCGACTCTTACAAAAACCGTTCAACACAAGGTTCTCGAGAAAAATTATGCTCATTCGTTTTAAAGAAACGGTAGTTTGTTATGCACAAACTAATTGCAATACGTTTTTTTATAACTAGTCAAAAGTTTTTTTATCCAAACATTCCTGTGAGGTTATCACAGCCCACTTAGCATACACATGAAGGGTAGATAAATTCTACCCCATAGCTACGTCCCGATGCAACTCGTGCTACGCCGGTAAAATCAGTGCGATGTCCAGCCCGTAAATCGTTTCAAAGAAGGGGGAAGGGATAGAAAGAGCTACCGGGCGTTGAGCCAGGCAAGGGTCTCGGCCGGTTTTGTTTACACTGCCAGCGACTGATTTATCGAACAAGAGAGAGAACTATGGATACCGTGGCGCACCGTTAAGAGTGTCTCCAGGACTTGGAAATAAATCACCTTCAGGACGGAAGGAAGAGGTAGCGGCGTGGCTCACCCAACCACCCCCTAAAACGTAGCCTCAGCAAACACGCAGTGTGTGTAAATGGACCTTCCCACAGGCAACAGCCCTTGGCCAAGCAAATTCTTGGGCGCAAATAGACCCTTCCTAAACTGGAGCGCACCACAGCATCGTCAGCAAATAGAAAGTGTGCCTAAAGAAAGCACGGTGAGATAAACGTGTTCAAATATTTTACTACAGAACAAACACTGTTCTTATACCGAAATGGTAATATCTATGGTCTATATTGGTCATGTAAGACGCTTTAGCTCAATAGGTTTTGTGCCTGGATACAGAGTAAGGAATCCCAGATTGACAGAACGTGTAGTCACTAATGAAAGTGGGAGTTCCTCTTTTCACTGCACTGAATTGATAGACAGGAGATTGGATGTTGTGTCTGTTCTAGAATTAAGTTACTGTGCTAATGGTGTGGAGATATAATCAGTTGGTTCAGAAAGTTTCCGTTGAATATCTAGCGATATCAACTGCTAGTATAGTGAAAAATTGTTTGATCAAGAGAAGCAAAATTAAAATGTTGGTAGGAAGAATATTTTCTAATATACAAACATATTTCTTTGCGGACAACATTAGTAATATTTTACTAGCCTATATTATTTGTGTTATTTTATAGGTATTGGTAATATCTATCAAAAGTGACAGCTGCAGATCACATAACCTGAGGCATGATTACGTGAAAATAGATTTAGTAATTTTTCTAGCTTTCAGATAAGATTCTTCCGATAAAAATTGGACCATATTCAAGTGTATGTTAATTCAATACTTTCGTATTGGCTAGTCATCGTAAATAGTGTTTGACTCCCAGCCGGCCGAGAGTACTGAGGCCTGAGAGTGATTGTCCAAAATATATTTTCCCTGAATTCCCCCTCCCCCTCTCCTCACTAACATTAGTGCATATTATTTAAGTAACCCTCCTCAACCCTATCCTTTATAATGAGTTATTAACAGGCCTTATGTAAAACGTGATCATGTGAAGTTGTTTGTTTAGTCTTCGTGTGCCATTTTTTGTTAGGACTATTATTTTAAGAAAATGAAAGGTTAGTTACTATCATTGGATAATGTTATCTAGTTTGTCAGCTGATGAGATCAAGAGACTAGAGTCCATGACCTTCCATTACGATTGTCTTGAACTTCAAACCCCGATTGGGTATTCAGGTGGAGCCAGTGAGTCAAAGAGTTATTAGTTATCAGCTATGATCACATGCTCTCCGGCGTTAACCCTCAATAACCTAAATTAGACAGCTTAAGAGAGAACGAAAAGAGGGGCTGATTATTAAATAAGTGATAACTCATTCAATTTCAGAGGAAATGGGGAAACAACTTTGAGGAAATATAGAAGCTAATATATCAGATTTTAATCGAGTCGGCGACTCCAGGATCAGAGTTGTCCGAGATGATCACTTAACCAACCCTATCGTTAATAATATTTTATAATTATTAAGGGGAGTACATTATGGTAATATGACTAAATTTCAAAGACCTTTTACTCAACCTAATAAGACAGTATAGAGAAAAAAATGGGGAAAATGTCACATAATTTAGCTGGAGAGAGGATGAAAAATCACAATGTTAAAATTATCTTAATAAACCCATTGTCCTGAAGCAGAGCACGGTCCACACTAATAGTGTGATTGTCCTCTTAACAGGAGCCCAGTTATATCAACTCGTTGTGTTCCTTCGAACGCCAGAGAAGATACGACCATGGGCAGATATGGAGTCTGGGAGGCAGAATAATGCCGAGCAGAGGAGTGAGAGGGAGAATGGCGCTGGCGACGCCATCGTGGAACGCTCCTACGGTGGAGTTTTTGGGTCCGGAAGTTTTCCTTATCTGTATGAACTCTTTACTTCCAACCTTTAGTAGGTAGAGAGGGAATAAACTGGATATTAGTAATGTAGTACTCTCAGTATGAAATTTTATAGGTCATGAACCGGAATTAAGATAAAACATTAAATTCTAAGTGGAATGAAGGGGAATGTGAGTTAAGGTCAAATTTTTGAAGTGTATTTATGCAAAAAAAAAGTATTTTTTCGTCACCATAAATAAAATTTTGCTTTGGTAGATAAATTCCGTTGAATTTTCTACACACAGTTTTGTTATCTCAACGTTCTTGAATAATTGTCATAGGCATCGCAGCATTTGAACAGGTATTCCTTTAACGAAGAGAAAACGTGTTATTCAAATTAGGAAATTCCTATAACAAGTGTTAAAAACTATTGAGATGACTTTGTGTGAAAAATTAAGCTAAATATAGCTATAATCCACTTTTCATAGAACAAGCATTTAAAAAATTACAAACATATTTTGACGTTGTCAACAATGATACTATTTTGCTAATTTATTATGGTTTTAAATAAATATATATACACTATCTGTCGAAATAACAATTTCATATTGGTTTATGTCGAGAATAGTTGAATAAGTTCCACAGTCAAATTATAATGAAAACTTGTGTCCCATCCAAAATAAAGATGTTCACATGAAGCAAAAACTTTAGAAAAACGCAATATCTTACGTGTTGTGTGTGTGGTCTTATTGTAAGAAACGACATTTTTGAATGAAGTGTAACAACAAGCAGCTAAGAGCCCTAGCACAAGAAGTAACATTTTCTTGACCCGCATCGGTTGGCTCTTGGTCTAAGGCGTCACTCTTGCATTAGACTAGGCTGCCGATTGCTAGGCTGCTAGGCTGCTGATTTGCCGGTGATTAGAGGTTCGGGTTAAAATTCCATCCATGTTTTCTGAGGGAAGGGTGAATAGATAGTTTCCTACTCTCTCTCTCTCTCCCGCCATGCAAATGAAGGTATAATTTCTCTAAATTATAATTTAACTATCTCCACCGCATTAGTTAGTTTATCTATATATATTCCGGATGTGAAACGTGAATAATGGGGCTTCATAATAATAAAGCAAAAAAATATTTTAAATATTTTTGGACAAGCTCTGAGTAACATTATTTTTAGCACTATGACACGGAAAGTGTTACTCAGAACTAAAGAATTAACAATTATAATTAATTATAATCACATCTATTAAAGTTGACGATATTTTTTTCCGGAATATTCATTGAGATTGCGCGGCAATAATTGTATTGTTTATATATTTTCTTCTAACGAGTGTTCTTTCACGTAATAAATGTTTCGGTCACCTAAATTTCAGGGAAAGGCAAACTTTTAGACATTGTGACCGTACAGCTTAGACACTCATTCTTATTCTTGAGAAGTTAAGTTGGCTAAAAGTTGTACTAATTCACTCAATTTTTTTTTTACATTACGTTGTATTTTTATTTCTTGTATTCTTGCATTACAAGGCATTAATGGCCTTTTTTTTATCATATAATCTTTCTACAGTATTTTATTTTATGGCAAATTCTCTATTACTTTTACTTAATTTCTTATGAAAGCAGATACATGGAATCTATATTTCCTGGAATTGATAAAACGATATTTGAATATATTATTTAACTAACCTGCATAGTAATTTGGTCAAACTAATCTCGGTAAGACTTTTACTATAAAATAAAATAACATATTTTTAAGTTTGCCTAATCTCAAAAATAATGTTTATAAAAATACAAATTTAATTAATTCTGTTCTTAGTTAAGGTTGTTGTGATATGAATATGAATACGTGTCTAGAATATATATATATATATATATACAGTAAACCCGTTCGGGTTATGCGCATATGTACTAATTACTCTAATGTATTAGGGATGAGAAAGGTTGAATTTAGGGTAATTTTTTTAACATATTTTCGTAGAGGGAGAGTGGAAAACCATTAAGGAAAAACTACCCTCAATCTGCCTGAACGTAAAATCATTATAATCACCCTACGTCAGCTGCCAAAACCTCATTACGTCTGCTACAGACGCATTCCCTGAAAATCACGCAAAGCTTCTCAAAGATAAGATAAGAGGGCTTTAACATTGATAAAACTGTGTGTCCGGAACACTTCAGTATACATTATATCCATACACACACACACACACACACACACACCAACACCAACCTGGCTACCTTGTACCTCTACGTTTAGAGGCGCATAAACTTTCCAAGTAGTCTAAGTTCACGGCGCTATCCGCCATGTATATAACCACTAAAAACTATTCATGTCAACTGTCAAGGAATAACCAAGGGTAGCGAAGCTAAAACAAAAGAAAATTATTATCCAATGTGATAAATAGCCCCCCCCCCCTAACCCCAAAACATTTCTAAGCACAATTCACGTTCACAAATACAATCATTCAGAAGCACGAGTTTTCAGAATTAGTAGAAAGTATACAAATTAATGCACTTCAATAAAATACAAAGAATTTGATATGTCATCTTTTATGAATATATATGTATCTTTAATGTTTGTATTCCTCACATAACAATCCGTACATTCCATCTCCAGGATTTGGAACAGATTCACAAAATATTAATTTTGTTAGAAAAGTAGCCCTGTTTAAGTTCACACTTTGTCTTATTACTCGTCCGGGTTATCCATTATGGATGAGGAAGATAGAATTCAGAGTTAATATACCTAAATTTTCAATTTAAGAATAACGGGAAGCCATTTATGAAAAATATATATATACTTGATACACCCGACCAGTATTTGAACCCCGAAATCCTCATCACCGACAAACGAGATCAGATGATATCGACCAGTCAACCTGTTCCATAATAGTGCAAATAAAGAAAAAAATAATAATTTAAAGTTAATTTTCCTTCTATTGACTACCTTCATGTAGACTAGTGTCCAGACAAAAGTCCCCACCCCTTCCCCTCTTGCTTACTCCCCCACCCCCTCCCAAATTCCTAAAGCACACTGTTTCCTATTTATCGTAAAACCTTGTGGTTTGATTTAAAAATTTCCTAATTAAGTGGGAAACTAAATTTTGTTTTTGTTCTTCATTATCAATAAAAACTTTTTAAAAAATGTAACACCCAAAAAATTCCTTTTTTTTTTGCATTGTGTTTGTATTTATTAATCTAAAAATTTGAACAGAGGAGGAATTTTTTAAAACTATTCTCAAAATAAAAGAGCTTTAAGCCAAGTCACATATTAGCTTTCTATTATTTCAGGGAGAATGAATCAATTGCGTGGTTAAACTTACTTAAACAACCCCCAGGCAGTGCTTCATATTCATTGTCAGTCATTCAATGGCGCTACAGTCCAAGTAATGTGGTATTTTAACGACAATCATCAACTTATATTACTTAGAGTAGGTATTTTTGTTTATTCTCTGTTGCTTGCACGTATTGTGACTGACAATTTGTGTAAGTGAATCATCACATTCAACTTCANCCTCCTCGGCCCTTCCGTCGCCCTCACCATCAGTCTGTGTTGTCATATGCAGTGAGCTATCTGCTATCTTCAAAATATGCTCGTTGCGTTTGATGTAGTGCGAGCCTATAATAATTTGTGCAGTGACAGTGTATTGTGTGTCTGTAGTTTATATACCCTGAATAGTTCAAATAAAAAAAATAGTGCTGCAAGAAATGGAAAAGAGAATTACAAGTTGTGGTATTTGCCACGAACCTTTATCGGTAAGTGAAACTGTTACTGTGACTTCAAAGGGGCTTAAAGCCTTAATTGAATCAACCATTAAGAGGGGTGGTGGATTGCATGTGAAATTTGAGAACCTATAGGCAGTGAGTGTACACAAACAATTCCTCAAGAAATACACACGTAGTTCCATAATCAAAGCTTTTTTAGCTAGCACTTCTTCCAATCAAATTAATACTGCTAGCTGTGATCTACCTCCAAGACGCAGATCTGAAATGCAAAGTTTTGATTTTAAACAAAATTGTTTTGTTTTTGTAGCATGGAAGCGATAATAAATCTAAAACCCCCATTAAAACACAGAAAGAACGTTCATATTGTTCATACACTAAATATAAAATACACAATCCCAAAGTACGCGGAAAACCCGGAATGATGAATGGGGTGACATTGTAAGGTCAATGGTGGGAGCAGTTGTGGACCTAGTTGCATCAGAGGGGCTTTACCACTCGGATTGTTAAGCAATATTTTCAAACAAAACACAATCTTCTAGTGGTACTGGAAGTCGCGGAAGGCCTGCAGATCAGGAATTAAAAGAAGCATTTCTAAAAGTATGTGATTATATTGATGAAAGTGATGACTTTCAGCACCTTATTTCAGATTTACTAAAACTAATGAGGGATTTTACATGTATTGAAGACGTTTATGAAACATTACTTACCAGTCGTTTTGGTGATAGAGCAGTAATTACAAATATAAGAAAGAAGCCCTCTATCGTTTGTTTAAAATATAGAGCAGACAAGGTTTTGAGTGAGTCATGGTATTCACAAAGACACAAATATTCTGAAGCTGAGATTAAGAGATTAGTTTCTACTGCTGCAGGTTTATTGAAGGAAGAAATCCAAAATAAAGTTTATGACAAATCATTTTATCCTTTTGTTGAAGACATAAAAAGAGGAAGATTGTATTTAGTTCCTGAACTATTGGTATTGTTAAAAAAAGAATTAACTAAGAGGAAAAGAAATACATCAAATGAAAACCAGGATGTTCAAAGGAAGAGACAAATTATAAACCATATGATACTTCAGCTGTGTAGACCTCGTTCCATTCTATCACCTATTCTGTCTTCCCTTGGGTTATACTTCACTACGGTTTTAAGAATATGAATGAAATTGGCTATTCATTAGGATTTACTCCCCCGTACTACAAAACAGAAGACGAGTATCTTCAATCAGTATTAAAAGTAAACAAGCCAGAGATTGAGGAAGGGATTTTTTTTTCAATTTGTATTTGATAACATTGATATCAATGTAAGGACTCTGTATGGTAAGAATACCTTTAATGCTCTTTGAGGTGTATAGTGTATAGCTCCTAAATCTTCTGTTTCAAGTATCGTTGAAGTTCCACGTTTGATATGGAAGGATTATTTTATGTTCCAGTTCTTGTATATGGGAAAATGACCAGGATTGGACTGAAACAAGTAGGTGTGGAGAACCTTTCAGAGAAAACTCCCACATACACCATTGTTTCAACTTGGAACCTCTCGTGGCTAAATATTTACGCTCTTGGAAAAGTAAAATTACCTGGCTGGACAAGATACATGCATAACTGCTATAATTACAGAAGGATTGTGAAACATCCTATGTACTGGCATTACCTTTCAAAAATTTCGATCCAGGAAATACAATAGCTACTTACTCCGCTCTTAGTTTCGCAGCCAATCAAAGTAAATTAGCCGGCCAGCCATACATGTATTGTTACTTTTGATTAGCCATTGTTCCTCAAAGCAACTGACATTGTTGCCAATGCAGCAGATGATAGCAACATAGCAGACGTGATTGTAAGGTTAGGAGGCTTCCATCTCCTTATGAGTTTCTTAGGGTGCTGTGGAAAATTCGTGGAAGGAAGTGTAATTGAGGAGCTCTGGTCTACTGTTTATGAAAAAGCGACAATAACTCATCTTCTATCAGGACATGCGTACGCAAGATCTTATAGAGCTCATATGATGACCCAAGCTGCTCTGATGGTGCTGATTTTGGAAGAATTTCCATCTCTTAAGCTGCTTATTAAAATACATTTGATGAAATCCACTCCAAAGCGATCACAAAAGAAAAACAACTGACGAGGTTATAAAAGATGGCAAGATAAACGAGACCATATTCCAGCTTGTAGAGAAATGTCAACAACTTAGCAGAATAAGTAGGACATCAAAGCTTTGGTTATAAGAGTTCCAGCTGGTCAACCTTGAGCTTGACTTCATCTTAGCAGAAAGAATTGGTGACTGGCAATTACACATCGACACAGTTTTCAAGATGTTGCCATACTTTCATTGCTGGTAGTTTTCCATACGCAACATAAGCCCATCTCTATGCCCAGCAAAGTTTGAATCTACAGAAAAATATGAAAAAATAAGACTTAGAAAAGTTTGTTGACAAAAGCTGCTTTACCATAAGAAGAGCAGTCAGTTTTTTTACAGGAAATTGCACTGACATGACCATTGAACAAACATTAATGCAAACATCAAAATCAATATGTTGATTGACTAATGGAAGAAGCCTCGGTGAATGGACCGTGACGAAGTTTGTATCATATGCTCCTGGATTTATCCAGATTAATGAGGCATTTGAGGAATTCTCTAGGTGTGTCGCAAAGTTCAGTGAGTAGCACACATAACTCAGATGTAGCAGAAGAGAACGTAATCTCGAGGATGTAAAAAAATGTATTTGTTGGTTTCGTGTTCATCATCCTTTTTGGCAGGACACTGAGTTGGGTTCTGTGTATTCTGGGCTTGCAGCGACAAATGATGGTGTCAACTGTGATCATGCATATGAAGTGGGGATTTGTCACATGAAAGAAATTGAAATGAGTCATTTGCTTATGTGAAGCTGAAAAGAAATAATGTCAAAACAATATCAACTGTGGCAAGCAGTATAGGGGTAAGATCAGAAGATGTCACAATAAATCCTGATCAGTTGTTCAACAGAGTCGTTTGTATCTCCCAAGGAACACATAACTTCAAATATTATTTCCAGTATGAGCTCAGCCCCTATTCATTAGCTTTGTTTGAGAATAGTAAGATGTTCAGAAAGGAAACCAAAGCAAGTTTAATCAAGGTATTTGAGAAATGGAATGTAATCGAAGAAAAACAACAAAATCTTACAAATAAGGTACATGTTATAGATGGGGAATAGCTTTTCCATAGTATTTTGTGGCCCAGTGCAGAAACATATGAGAACATTATTCGAAGAAATGTGAACCATGTCATTGAGAAGCATGGGAAAAAATTCTATATTGTGTTTGAAGGCTACCCAGAGTATCCCACAAGTAAATGTATGTAGCATATCCACAGAGCTAAAAGAACTTCACCGCAAATCAATTTCACGTCTGAAATTAAGTGTTCTCTAAATTAAAATTAATTTCTATACAATCCAAATAACAGTAGAAATCTTATTGGGCTGGTTGTTCAAGAGCTAACTAAAGAACATATTTCCGCATCATTGGCTGAGGAAGACGCAGATGTTGAAATTATACATAAAGCCATCAGTGTCTCCAAGAGTCATAGCCAAAGCTCAATAGTTGTCGTTGGACAAGATACTAACCTGTTAATATTACTCGTTGGAATACTCGAATAAGAAAATATTCCAATGTTTTTCCAGAAAACTTCTGGTACTAACACTTCTGCAAAGTAATATGATATTTGCAAGATACGTAAAAAAATTGGAGAAATAAAGACTGTGATCCTCTTCATACATGCTATAACAGGGTGTGACACCATGTCTGCCTTTTTTGGAAACGGCAAGCTTACATCTTTTCGTATGCTTAAGAAGTCTGAGCAACTCTGCACATAAACCATTAAACCTAATAAAAGAGGCGCTGACCGAAAGGAGGTTAAAGAAGCAGAAGAGGACTTCACTCTCAAGTTGTATGGCTGTTGTAGTTCTAACAATTTGGATGAAAGAATGTACACAATGTATCTCAAATCAGGGGCAAGAATGTATCTAGAATCAAAATTCAACCTGGTATCCCTACAACCAACCTCTGCTGCAACTAAGCAGCAATCCTGTCGAAATTATTACCCGGTTCAAAAATGGTTTGTACAAAAGAATATCGACGCAACTGAATGGGGCTCGAGACTTGAAAACAACAAACTCTACGCTGCCCACTCTACAAAACCAGCAGCACCTGAGGAAGTTATCAACTTGGTCTCCTGCAACTGCAAGGTGGCCTGTCAGAACAACTGCAATTGTGTGAAGGTGTCCTTAGACTGTACGGAAATGTGTGGAATTTGCAGAGGATCCTGTACCAATGTTACTATGGCACAAGAAGAAGATGATGACTTAATGGAGTTTCAAGGAGCCCACTCTTGAGAACTATGTTATAGTTGGTTCTTCTCTCAACAGACGAACTTCATAACACGAACATTATAATGTAAGTGTAAGATGTAATTAGTATTTCAGAGTAATACCGATGTATTAATAGTTTCACTATCCTTCCATATTTTCTTAAAAAGTAAATTTTTTATTTTTTAAGTTAGCATTTAATGGTAGTAGTCCTTTCGATTATTTTATAACTATACATTATTTTAAAAGCGCCAAAAGGCCATTCTCCCTGAGTCAGTGGCCCACTTTGCCATTTAATGAAATTTGTCACTCATTTTCAAGAGTCATAAGAAACTAATATTTAATTTATATTATATGGTTTTAAGGCGCTTTTAATTGAGTTTCAACTTATTAGGGGTGACCTGGTGGTCTAGGGGGTAAGGTGTCAGACTTCTGTGCTGGCGGCCGGGGTTCAATCCCCGGTCCTGGCACATATTTATCTGATTGCCAAACCCTTCCTTCATCTCTGACAAGACATCTTGTGAATGTGGGGAATGCCAGGCCTCCACCGTGGTTCGGATCCCACGTTAAACTGTAGGTCCTCCATTTCATCTCACAATCACCCTACCATTACACATTAGCGTAAGTGCGTATAAGCCGAACGGGTAGTAAGACGTGGTGCTAATAATAATAATAATAATAATAATAATAATAATAACTTATTAGGGGAATTTTTTCTATAAATTCCTTTTCTATCCAAATGTAGATTACTAAACACAAACAAAATTTTTAAAAGCGGGAATTTTTATTCTTTTATTGTTAATGAAGAAAAAATATATTATTTGATTCCCCACTCAATTAGGATATTTTTAAAACAAATCTCAACGTGTTACGATAAATAGTTACTGAGATAACACTAACAATAGGAAACAGTGCGCTTTAGGATTTTGGGAGGGGGTGGGGGTGGGGACTTTTGTCTGGACACTTGTCTACATGAAGGTAATTGATAGTGGTAAAATTAGCTTTATATTTTTTTCCACCCCTTTATCAGCCTCAGGTTCTCTGGGCTAATAGTGACTTGTTCTTCAGTGTTTCCACGAAGTGCGGCTAGTTTCACTGTTAAGGCGTGTTTCTTTTCTAATGAATTTAATATGATAATATGATTATGAAAAAAGACATCTGTACACAAAAATAATACCTGCGACCTCTAGCTTTGTATACCACTACTACTGAACTTACCAGGATTATCGACTGAGCCGTCAAAAATTATTATTTATGTCTAACCATGAACAGTTTAGTGGTTTTAAAAAAATCGCGATAAATCTAAGGTATTGACCTCGGCTGCTGTTTCCAGGTGTCATTTATCAACAAACTTGAATCGTGATTATATTATGTCAATCATTTCAAGAACCATATTGATAGTCCAAATGTTATTAAATATATTTTAATTAGTTTTTATTGTGTATTTACACGTATTTTGAAAACACAACTTTGGCAAATGATGTTAGTTTTTATAACTGGAACAATTAGAGTATTTTTTTGCCAATCTACATTTATTTTTAAAATCTATAAAATAATAATTCTATGACTATCTGTTTGATGATAAACACTGCACGTTTGGAAAATGTTGAGCCAATGAAGAGGCCACGTTTTCAATGGCCTTCAATAAATGACGATTCAGATAAAATTTGCTTGGATATAAAGTGTTGATATAAAATAAAAGAGAATTCTGGCTTTGTTTGGCTTCCTTCGATATAAACAAACGAAGAAGAATGTCCTCGCCGGAATAGTGTAAACTGTACAAATACATTCTTTTTTTTCTCTCACACACATTATCTATGAGCTCTTCAGAGCGCCGGTAGGTTGAGTGGTTTGGGCGTTAGCTAAGGGTTGAAGTTGCTGCATCAAGCAAGGATTTGCAACGGATTAAAATAACACGTTGGAGTGACGTTAGTAATGGATTTTACCTTCCGTTGCTTTTAAAGCACAGCACGCTTCACAAGAAATAGATTATAACAATAAGGTCGATAAACGATAGAGAGCTACAACCCATTTAATAGTGTTTTCCTTTGTTTTATTGGTAAATTCAACGCAACTCACAAGCTTTATTTTCAAGGACTTGATACTAATGGCTAGAAAGAGAGTGTGTAAGACGAAGTATATCAGCAATAGCATGGATAGATAATGAGAACAACTTGTGTGTGTGTGTATGTGCTTGTGTGTGTGCTTGTACATGGGTGGTAGGAGAGGGAGGGAGTATAGCCAGTGCATGAGGCCGAGATTCAAATCAAGAAATTCTGACAACCAGACCAGAGACGTGTATGTAAACGTCTATATCAACCATTAAGTTGACAATAATAATCACTTTATCACTAAAAACTGCATATATTATTTTAATATTATCAATACGAATGAAAGAATATAAATAAAAACACTCATTCCGGTGGGTACTTTATTTAATCTGTAGGTATTATTTCACAGCAAAATTTGAATGTTTGTTAAAAATTATATTTGATCGTTAAAAATACTGTAATTAAATATCACAGTATGTAATTAATTTGTTTTGATAACGTAATTAATCTTGATTCTGGCAAGAGCGTTCAACATAAATTCACAATAATTTATTTTAATTGGATATCCAACATTTTAATTAGGTTGTTAACTTGTATTTATTTAATCATATTGTTAAATCCCCCCACAATCTACAAATGGACATAACCTTGCCTTAAGGCTGTGCAAGAGTGATAATATTTTATTTTATTTTATTGTTTTTATTGTTGTGAGCCTTTTTAATAGAATAAAAACATTA
>CABFVX010007461.1:0-30742 GCA_902151425.1 Timema shepardi
TTAACGGTTGGTGAATTGTATCGGCCCGCATGCTCTCCAAATGGTACTTTGTCTGCTTTGATGACGATCATGTAGTTGTCGTTTTGGCGTCTGTTTGAAACGGTATAAAACAACTGGACCAACTGGTTGTGATTTCGCAAAAACGGTTCCAATGTCACCACAATTTCTCGCTCCTCCGTCTGCTCGATGCTGTTATACTGGCAGCGTGCGTTTATTTGTTGCTCCTCATCACCCATGAAGTAGATTTGCAAGAATTTTGGATCGGCATCAGGCATTGAGATTAAAGAACCTATTTGATGGTATATTTGGCCGTGAATTATAAACGTTGTTTCAAAATTACAAGCATCCTCATTCTGAATGATTTTTTTTGCTCCAAATGATGTCATTTGGAAGCAATAATTGAATTTGAGAATTTTATGCAAAACAATTTTGATTGAGATGTTACTCCAGCCAATAGTGTTTTCACTGGTTCTGGCGGCGAATTCAATGGTGGAAGTACAACTCTTCTAGACGCGCAGCAGAAACCGGCCGATTCACCTTTGTATTTGAATCATGGCAGTGTTGGCATTCTTTGTCCATAGCGCCGATGACAATTTGTGAATGTGACGAATAGTCGATGTCCGACTCATATTCGAACGCAAGACGTAGAAGTGATACGCGTTTCAATGCGCGATGTACTTGCAGGCGCTGTTGTCCATGTGAGTTGTGTGCGTTAGTGGCTCGTTGACGCACCTGTCTTTTTCTAAATGCATTAGCTCGAAGGCGTTTTTTTGTTAAATCATAGAACCCGATTGCAGTGCCACCTACCAGGTTCAATCGTGAATCAAAACCATCCATGGACCCACTCAAACACACACAAACACATGTACAGATAATTATATATATTAAGATATATATATATATATATATACAAGTATTTTTTACCTATTAAAGCTCTATCTCCCAACCCGTTTCTCAAAGTTCCAATTGAAAATTATTATTTTTAACTCTTAACATTTATTTGGAACTGTATTTCTATATGCCTGCCTGATTTCAGTTTTCTACCACATGGGGAAGTAGTTGTTTACAATTTGTTTTTGAAATTTTGAACCCCACCAACCCTTTTTCTCCAATTCATTCTTAGAAATTTCAAATTTTAAGATTTATTGGATTATCTTGAGTTGTCGCTTTACCTCTCTGCCAATTTTCTATTTCGTTTTAAAAGTTTTTTTAAAAATAACTCATAACCCCCATTTTCTTTTGTCCCATTTTAAAATTTCCCAATTTTATATATTTATGGTTATATGGAGCAATGCCGCCATCTTCCTACTAGGCAATATTTCAATTTCTCAGGTCCTGGTGTTGAGAAAATATGGTTATCAGTAAATCAGTGAGTCACACATATTTTTGCCCTTCCTCACCTTCTTAGACTAAAATTGGAAAACCCTCAAATCCCTTCAGCCCATTTATATAAAATAACCCCAATTTTAAATTTAAATTCTCTATGTTCATATGTTCATTTGCTCAAAAGATCCATTAGTGAATTTTGAAAACTTTTAACCCCTCTTAACACCCTTTCGGAGGTCAAATTTTGAAAAACCACATCTTATCTCTTGTCTAGGGCCTAAATGGAACCTTCACACAATATTTCAAGTTCCCTGGGTCTGGGGTTGGGGAGATACAGTGATGAGGGATTTAGTGAGTGAGTGGACTTTGTCTTTCTTATATAGACTATAACCTATGTAATATAAAGTTGGAGAATATTTATTATATATAATAAATATTATATATCCACTATATATGATGTATTTATAATAAATATTGTCTAACTGTATCAAAACAAATTCCCAGACAGCTTTACAGCATCCCACAATAAGTATGTAATATATATATATATATATATATATATATATATATATATCACAGTATGTATGTATGTGTATACCACTGAGTTCTTACTACTCGTTAGGACTATACTTAAATTGATTATTTACGCTAATAAGCTAAGGATGAATAAGGTTGAATCTATAGGAGGTGTACTGGCAATTTTATGGGGCGGTGGGGGGGAGAGTGGAAAACCATTTAGGAAATAACACCCTATATTCACCCTAACTGGATTCAAACCCCCGTCTTCCCGTCAATGCGAGTATAGTCTATCGCGAGAGTGACGCCTTTAAGCCACGAATCCATCAGAGCGAACCGAGTGTTGATTAAACTTGTTGAGTATCTTAGACATGAACCCAGTAACACTCACTCTAATGTACCTGACTATCTCGTGAGGCGAGTTTATGATGAGTTCACTAAATATGTATTTCCATCTTCCTTCTTGTCAAACTTTGGTGAACGTACTTAAACCCCGACCTGTCTGCTGATATACACAACTTTACCTGTTTTCTAAAATGACAAGATACATAAGAATTGACTTAGTTCTTACTTGCACAAAATACTATTAATAAAAGGTGAGGAGTGTTCGAAAACTATAAGATGTCAACAATAAGTCCCGGAATTTACGGATATGAAGTTGGAAGAGCGTTTTTATTTTCAACAAAATAACTCCAGAACAGACAATGAAAAACAAAAAGCAAAAAGGGACCCAGAACGAGTGGAATTCTTGATTGTATTGTGACGCCTTGTGAAGCTCGACTTGTCATGAACGCTTAGTCAATAATGTTTGAAAATGTTCGACTCTCAGTAGATCCCTTATCTCAGTTTTGCCACAATATATCTATGTGACGTTATTATAAATATTTCATTTGACTTATTTAAAGGTAGGATATATTCTGACTTTTGATCTATAGAAAAATATATCTATGTTGAAGGAACCTTCCATTGTTGTACACAATCGAAAGTTTGTGTATAGTTTGTATTAGTTTGCTTTGCATCATGTCGGGTTTTAAAACAAAGTAAACATCAGCATCTTTGTAGTCAACAGGGGCCACAAGCTCCCAAACCCACCAACACTATTTGAACATACAAAACATATTGTTTTTCTTTCATTTTATTTTATTATGTATTTTGTAAATATATATATATATATATATTAAGTGGTGCACCATTATCTACACACACAGAATTATTCGATTCGTTATAGAGTATGTCAGTCTCAAGAGAATTCATTACTCGCTTCAATCGTCAAGCAACTGTACCAGCGCTCGAGACTCCAATGACTAGATACAGAAATACAGAATACAGAGTAAGTAAGCCCCTTCATACAGTGGGAGAAATATCTCAAGGTCATTCCACTGGGAGCTCATCAGAAGCTTATTGGGCAAGTCTGAGCGAGCCCTCGATTTGATAAAGATAGTTTATTTTTGGTTCTAGTTTGTATAGTATGTGCTAAAGACCCAAAAAATAAATTGACAAGTTAAAGGGAATAATTAAAATGAATTAAGTAGATTCCTTATTAAAAACTCCGTATTTTCATTAAAACTGCAAGAAAAACTCGAAACTAAATGGCTAGGAGAACATCAACATAGTGATTTTACATTTATGTACGTGGATGGCAAGAAAAAAATTAAGTTTTTCTAATTCGTGGTTCGCTTAGCTATAATTGTGTGATTAACTAACTATGAGTGAAGAAAAATAGATCTTATTTTGTTTTTTAATTGGTTATTATTTGGTTTGTAAAAGTAATGTCCACAGTAGGTAAGTTCAATTCAAAATCTGTATCTTTGTAAATTTGTTAATGGATTTTGTAAATAAGAAAACTTAAATTAATATAATTTAATATCTTAACCCATGGTGAGAAGAAATCGTTACCGGTAAGTTTTGAACTGGCCTCCCCAAAAATATATATCACCTGCTTCCACTGATATTCACGCTAACTTATAACGTTTCTAGCACTTGATTGCACACGTATATGATGTCACTCAACCTAAAGTCACAAGCAATCTAATATGTTTATATCTCTATCGTCTTTTAGTAAAGTTGTATTGAAAGTTGTCAAACCTATACATTTTTTACACCTAAATCATGTTACTCGTTCTATTGACAAGGTCGTGTTTGCAAGATGAATGAAAACATTACTTTTCACTGAGAAACTGATCACGGGAAGATGATAATGGGTTTTATTTTCAGTATTATCAACTTTAGTGTATTTAAATGTTTATTACTATAGACTAACAATGTATACAATAGAGCTATGTTTTTAAGACAAGAATATTCGAAGATAATGAACTCATTCGGGGATGTTTGAAACTTTAAAGGCTAAAATAAAATTAGTGCGCATGTTTCTCGCTCACAAACAATAAAACTAATGCTTAACAACTAGCCTAGAATATTGTTGAGTATGATATTAAGATATTTAATAGTTAATGATTCTTGATGCGCTATAGATAAAATTTGGTAAACAGAAAATTGTATTTAGTGCACAATTAATAAACAATAACCCACTTGGGAGGACACATTGAATATATGTGAAACTCTTCTGATCTTATTTTACGGTAGAAAGGAGGCTAGAGATCAAATCCTGTGTGGATGGCCCTTTACTGATTTTACCCAAATTATTTATCGACATTGTTACGAAAAGGGAGAAAGTTTAATTCAAGCTACCACAATGATTACTTTTCCAATAAAGTAAATAAATCCGTAGGTCTGTAAATAGACTCAAACAGTATTGAACCCTTATCTATCTCCCAGAAGAGTCAATATTGAACCCTGATACAGCTCCCAGAAGAGTCAATATTGAACCCTGATAACGCTCCCGGATAAGTCAATATTGAACCCTGATAACGCTCCCGGATAAGTCATTATTGAACCCTAATAATGCTCCCAGGTCAGTCAGTATTGAACCCAGATAACACTCCCAGATCAGTCAGTATTGAACCCTAATAACACTCCCAGGTCAGTCAGTATTGAACCCCAATAACGTTCCCTGGTCAGTCAGTATTGAACCCTAATAACGCTCCCAGGTCAGTCAGTATTGATCCCCGATCTATCTCCCAGTTCAGTCAGTATTGAACCCTAATAACGCTCCCAGGTCAGTCAATATTGAACCCTAATAACGCTCCCAGGTCAGTCAGTATTGAACCCTGATAACGCTCCCAAGTCAGTGAATATTACACCCTGGTAACGCTCCCAGATCAGTCAATATTGAACTCTGATAACGCTCCCAAGTCAGTCAATATTGAACCCTGATTCATCTCCCAGATCAGTAAATATTGAACCCTGGTAACGCTCCCAAGTCAGTCAATATTGAACCCTGGTAACGCTCCCAGAACAGTCAATATTGAACTCTGATAACGCTCCCAAATGAGTCAGTATTGAACCCTGATAACACTCCCAGGTCAGTCAGTATTGAACCCTAATAACGCTCCCAGGTCAGTCAGTATTGAACCCTGATAACACTCCCAGGTCAGTCAATATTGAACCCTAATAACGCTCCCAGGTCAGTCAATATTGAACCCTAATAAGGCTCCCAGGTCAGTCAGTATTGAACCCTAATAACGCTCCCAGGTCAGTAAGTATTGAACAGTGATAACACTCCCAGGTCAGTCAATATTGAACCCTGATAACGCTCCCAGGTCAGTCAATATTGAACCCTAATAAGGCTCCCAGTTCAGTCAGTATTGAACCCTAATAACGCTCCCAGGTCAGTAAGTATTGAACCCTGATAACACTCCCAGGTCAGTCAGTATTGAACCCTAATAAGGCTCCCAGGTCAGTAAGTATTGAAACCTGATAACGCTCCCAAGTCTATCAATATTGTGCCCTGGTAACGCTCCCAGGTCAGTCAATATTGAACCCTGATAACACTCCCAGGTCAGTCAATATTGAACCCTGATAAAACTACCAGGTCAGTCAGTATTGAACCCTAATAACGCTCCCAAGTCAGTCAATATTGAACCCTTATTAATCTCCCAGATCAGTCAATATTGAACGTTGGTAATGCTCCCAAGTCAGTCAATATTGAACCCTGGTAACGCTCCCAGATCAGTCAATATTGAACTCTGATAACGCTCCCAGGTCAGTCAGTATTGAACCCTGATAACGCTCCCAAGTCTATCAATATTGAACCCTGGTAACGCTCCCAGGTCAGTCAGTATTGAACCCTGATAACACTCCCAGATCATTCAATATTGAACCCTGATTCATCCCCCAGATCAGTCAATATTGAACCCTGGTAACGCTCCCAAGTTAGTCAATATTGAACCCTGATTCATCTCCCAGATCAGTCAATATTGAACCCTGGTAACGCTCCCAAGTAAGTCAATATTGAACCCTGGTAACGCTCCCAGATCAGTCAATATTGAAATCTGATAACGCTCCCAGATAAGTCATTATTGAACCCTAATAAAGCTCCCAGATAAGTCATTATTGAACCCTAATAAAACTCCCAGATCAGTCATTATTGAACCCTAATAAAACTCCCAGATCAGTCAGTATTGAACCCTGATAACGCTCCCAGCTCAGTCAGTATTGAACCCTAATAACGCTCCCAGCTCAATCAGTATTGAACCCTAATAACGCTCCCAGGTCAGTCAGTATTGAAACCTAATAACGCTCCCAGGTCAGTCAGTATTCAACCCTAATAATGCTCCCAGGTCAATAATTATTGAACCCCGATCTATCTACCAGTTCAGTCAGTATTGAACCCTAATAAAGCTCCCAGATACGTCATTATTGGACCCTAATAAAACTCCCAGATCAGTCAGTATTGAACCCTGATAACGATCCCAGATAAGTCATTATTGAACCATAATAACGCTCCCAGGTCAGTCAGTATTGAATCCCGATCTATCTCCCAGTTCAGTCAGTATTGAACCCTAATAAAGCTCCCAGATAAGTCATTATTGAACCCTAATAAAAATCCCAGATCAGTCAGTATTAAACCCTGATAACGCTCCCAGATAAGTCATTATTGAACCATAATAACGCTCCCAGGTCAGTCTGTATTGAACCCCGATCTATCTCCCAGTTCAGTCAGTATTGAACCCTAATAAAAGCTCCCAGATAAGTCATTATTGAACCCTAATAAAACTCCCAGTTCAGTCAGTATTAAACCCTGATAACGCTACCGGATAAGTCATTATTAAATCATAATAACGCTCTCAGGTCAGTCAGTATTGAACCCCGATCTATCTCCCAGTTCAGTCAGTATTGAACCCTAATAAAACTCTCAGATCAGTCAGTATTAAACCGTTATAACTCTGCCAGAACAGTCAGTATTGAACCCTGATAACGCTCCCAGATAAGTCATTATTGAACCCTGATCTAGCTCCCAGGTCAATCATAATTGAACCCTGATCAATCTTCCATATCAGTAAATATTGAACCGTGAACTAGCTCTCAGATCAGTCTATATTGAACCCTGATAACGCTCCTGGATAAGTCATAATTGAACCCTGATTCATCTCCCAGATCAGTCAATATTGAACCCTGTTAACGCTCCCAAGTCAGTCAATATTTAACCCTGGTAACGCTCCCAAGTCAGCCATTATTGAGCCCTGATCCATCTCCCAGATCACTCAGTAATTAACCCTGATCTAGCTCCCAGATCAGTCAGTATTAAACCCAGATCTAGCTCCCATATCACTTAGTATTTAACCCTCATCTATCTCACAGATTATTTAGTAATGAACACTGATAACACTCCCAGGTCAGTCAATAATGAACGCTGGTGTATCTCCCAACTCAGTCAGTATTGCACTCTGATAAAGCTTCCAGTTTAGTTTGTGATTAACCTTATACTACCCCCCACGTCAATCAGTACTGAACCCTAGCTTATACTCCAGGTCAATCAGTCATTAACCCTGATACAATTACTAAGTCAGTCAGTACTAAGCACTGTTATAGTATTCATACAAGACATCTTGTGAATGTGAGGAATGCCAGGTCTCCACCGTGGTTCGGATTACACGTTAAGCTGTAGGTCCTTCATTTCATCTCACATTCACCCTACCATTGCACATTAGCGTAAGTGTGTAAAACCCGAACGGGTAGTAAGACGCGGTATTAATAATAATAATAATAATATAGTATTCATGTCACTTGACTAAGGTCACAAATGACTGCATTCAGGTCCTCCACCTTTAATATATAAATCTAATAGCTTAAGTAACTAGGCCACTTATCATTCTGGCACATATGTCATTCAATGATAATAATACATGTTATATCACGTGTATATCTTTTTAAATCGTTTCCACTGCCATTGGTGACATAATTATCTGCATCTACATTCAATGCATAGCACTATTTCTTTTTATCATCATCACCGAATCACTTCCCTTTGAAAGTTCCTTAATATGTTTTTCCATGGCATCTTCCAAAGCTCATATAAAAGCTAAGCGATATTACCTGTCTGAATCATCGTGACTCTTATCCTTTTCGAAACGTTTGCAGTCGATTCATCTACTTAACTGTCACATTCCTTTATATCATGTGGCTCCGCGCATTGAGGACAATCCACCGATTGTCTGCAGATTTTTTCCATATGGCTTAATCCCTGGCATCTGTAACATATCACCATTTGTTGGTTATCCTTAATCCTAATGCAATATTATATCAAAAAATCCATTAACTGTTAGAATCTGTCTCACCCTCGAAGATTATTCAACCACCAAATGGTTAATATCCTTTTCCGTTCCTTGATTATATTCATGCATGGAACGGAATTATTTCTTAAATTCATCCAAATAGATTTTACTGCCTTTCATATTCTGTCTGTAAATTTCAATCATAGTTTCTGTGTCATATATCTTGTTTGATATATCATATCTATCATAACCTTCGGTTGTTTCTGGTTAAGATTCACAGCACCCAAACTCTCTCTTGTTTGAATTATGCTTTCCATTAAATTATTTTCTCAATCGCTGTTTTCATCTCAACATGTACAACTTTTTTCACATCATGCAGTCTCTTTACTTTGATGCTTAGTTCCCTAAATAAAACTGCATCTATTAGATCCTTTCGTATGGCCGCATCTTTTTCAATTTCACTAAATGCACTTACCTCCTCGATATAATGCTTCTTCACCAGGTACTTTTCATAATCGCTGTTGTAGGTTTGCACTACAAACGAGCTTGCGCCAGCCTAGGAAGAAGTGCCTGATCTAAGTCTCAATGGAGACCTAGTCAGGGTCTTAACCGATACAAATGGCTACTCACATGACTTTGCATAATCCATTTTGAGCTTATTCATCTTTTTAGTGTTCTTAACGGGTCTCCATTCTTCACTCACAAATCCACACATATATTCCCATTTACACTATAATGAGTGTCTATTGCTATAATTCACTTCGCCTTTAAAATAAGTACAATTCCAAGTCAATTATACTGCTACATTAAGGACAGAAAACGTCACAAAATTGACACTTTACATAAATCAAAGTATTTCCAAGGTAGAAACATAATGGTCGTATCATGGTTTGGCATCGATATGGGGAACAAAGACCTCTTTCGAGGCTCCTATAACCCATCACGACTGTGTAGTTCAAGCATAGCCACGCACTTTACGTGTGCAGTGGACAGTTTAGGGACTGACGTACCCATGCTCGTCGTAAACCTTGCCATTATCGGTCAGCTGGGAAAAAACATTCCGCCTTGGCCAGCTACATCGGCAGGAAGTGTTGTTTCCTCCTTCCGTGAGTGCTGGACGTAGGGGCGCTAACCCCTCGGAGGAGGTCAGGCATCTAGCCTTAGTAGTAAGTCTGAAGAGCTTTAAACCTGAGTTGCCCAACGGGGACCTTCTGGAGGTGGTCTGAGCATCTTTCCTGGAAGGTATTAGCTACCAACCGTTTAGTGTGTAGTGAGTATGGGAGACCCCCTTCCCCATAACTCCCACACAGAGACCTCGACAGAGAGTCAACTACCCTTCGAGTTAAACCCTCTATACAGTGCCTGATGCCAACACGAGGAGGCACTATTCCAGAATTTCTGGACGAGGAACATCCCCCAAGCAAAGTGGGGTGACTCTTGTCTCATACAGGTCAGAAAAGTCCAGTTACCATGAGGGCGAACTTGACTCAAACCTATGAGATAGCGCGGGGCTACCCCACTAAACTGCTACACACAACTACACAAAAGACACCTCCTTTAGCTGTCAAGCAGAGCTATTCTGACCGGATGGGAACTAGTTGACGACGTCACGTCGGGATGATCTCGTGAGCTCCCCGGCATATGTGAGTCTGTTCGGTCTGCTAGTTGGCAACACGACTGCATTGTCGCGAAATCTATTGCTTATTTACGAGACTCTCTATCCCCTCGTTAACTTCCCGACTTTAATGGCGTTCATTACTTTTTTTATATATATATATATATCTGATTGTTTATTTAAGTGTTTATATTACTATCCAATTTAGTTAGGTAAGGATTTATTTTAGTGTGTTTTAGCGTTTAGTAATTTTCAAGTGGAATTTTTATTTGTATTTGCATCATAGATTTTCAAAACAGTTGTTTTAAAGTGTTAGGTTAAGGCTGAGCAATAATTTAAACAACGTGTGAAATTTTAAATTGTTTCTTGTGGTCGATATATATTTTATATATTCCGTAGTTTCTCATCTTAATAAATACTGTACGCCATAAATTAAGCCCAAGCCCAAATGTTATTTGCCACAATGTCCCCAGTGCCTTGCAAACCAAAAAGCAACATCAAATTAACATAGGTTTTTTGTTATGTATGAGAATAAAAAATAAAATGTTTACCAATGTTTTAGTTTCTATCGCATTATGTGTATTTTACAGGTTTTTTGATATGATGTTGAAACACTGAATTTCATCTTATTAATAAAAGTGGGTAACTTAGTATAGGTATTTATTGAATTGTGCAGTAGGCCTACCACTAGTTTCATTTTAATTTGAATTTTTCCTACTTTCTTACAGATTTAGCTCGCATACTAGTCGCTCTACACAAATTGTAAAATTAATTATAAATCGTACCATTTTCAAACATTTTATTAAGAAATGTTTATTTATACCAACTTAAAAACCATTCTAGGCCTATCTTACTAATGGTGATTGTTGTACATTTTCTAGTTCAATCAATATAAAGCCATTACAAAAAAAGTACAATACAATAGTATGTCTCATACAGTTTATTTTAATAAAAGAAAACAAAACTTCAATCAAAATGCTTCACTTGTCCTTCTTCGCCTGCGGTAGTTAAATATCATCTGAAACAAAACTGCATGATAAAAACAAACATCCTTTGATACATAGCATTTTAATATAATAGGGTAGGCATGAATAAAATATTTAAGAGGAAATGCACTTGCATTTCATGGAAAAAGGGTGGAAAAAATACTTTACAGGCTCGTGTAGAATTCAAACCTCTATTCATAAACTGCTACAAAATACAATCAATTTGTAAAAATAACAAACAACATAGCCTAAAGTATTAATATTTACACTAAGATAGTGATGATCCAAGCCAACTGAATATTAGGAGTACCTAAAATTGGAGAATTTCTACACTATATCTAATAAGAATGTGTATTACATTTTTCATAATATCTATAAATGTTTATGTGTATATAAGTATTGAATATTATTTTATGCACCGGGCCTTACCTCTCAAAGATATGGGGATATTTACACCGATGACGTTAGAATGAGAGAAGTAAACAAGAGAAGAAATGTGTCTACATTTGCATGGAGGGAGAATGAAAGTATCCTAACTACACTTGGTTATAATTTCCACCCTCTCTTTTTCACTGACAAACCTGACAATATTGATGCTTTAGCCCATGTACCCAATGATGTAGGATAGATATTTTTTTCATTTTTATAACCAAGAACCAAAATACAATGTACCTAAGAGTGAAAACTTATTTGTAACTAGCAGTTTAATCTCATCAAAGCAACTTATTATAATTCCTTATCAAGTTAGTGATTTCAAAGGTATTTTATCGATTTTAATCAACCACAAACAAGGATATAGAAAAGATTAGGGATAATGCGTAAAATACAGTGTATATAACACCCTTTTTTGTTATAAAATATAACATAATAAATAATTTTAAACAATAATTCTACTTGAGAGGAAACGTCAAATCAAATGATACTGAAATTATAGTTATGGGCATTGAATTTTTTTTAATTTTGCAAAACTTAATCAACGCACCCAACTTATCAGAGAAATGTAGCTATTGATGAACATATTGTG
This sequence comes from Timema shepardi, assembly GCA_902151425.1. NCBI lineage: Eukaryota > Metazoa > Arthropoda > Insecta > Phasmatodea > Timematidae > Timema > Timema shepardi. The sequence continues at coordinate 12,082 of CABFVX010007461.1, forward strand.
TTTTTTACCTGTATGGCTTTGTGTTTATACAAATGATCCTTAACATTATCACCTCTATATTATTTATTTGATTACTACTGTTCGAAATTGTCATTTATGTAGGCCTATACATAAAGGTTAGGTCAATTTATTGGTCAATACACCAATAATAAAGTATTGAAATAGGAATCGGTTCTTCAAATCATTATAAGTTAGCTCTAACTAACAAAACCCAACTTTACAATTATAAAAAAACATGACTTTGGTGCTTGGTTTAAGAGTTCTTATTCAATTGTTTCAATTATATAGGCTTAAAAATATTTTTAATAATCATTATAATTTTATTATCATTTGATTTTCCGTATCCTTTTGAATAGAATGATGGTGTTAAATTATTTATTATTTTCTATTTTATATAGAAAACAAAGTCCTATTATTGCGCGCCATCCCTGAAAAAATAACTACTAATCTGGCCCTTATGAGATTAGGTTAAACATCTTGAAATAAACAAAATAAATAATTGGACGAGTCTTACATTGTTTTACAAACAATAATCTTTGTTTCGTTCAGTAAATACTTAATGACATCTTTCTCACAGTTTTGTAGGCCTAAGCTCCACTAGCATTCCCTTACTAAAATAAAATGTATTGGTTTTGTGGCACTTTATTATTGGTAAAACATTCGATAAATTACCATTTATATATAACTAATATTAATTTAGAACCGGTATATATGACAAATAATCTAGGATAATTATTTAATTTTAACAATCTACTCAACATATTTGTTTTTAGTAGTAATGCAGCCCACTTTTGTCAATAATAAAAGGGGTAATACATTATAAGGTAACATAACTAGTCCTACAAAAATCCTTAGCTTAGGTGTACTTTTAAGTTAAAACATATTAATATATATAACCAATCTTTTAAAGATAGTTTTTGTTTCGAAAACTTGTGCTTCATTAAAAACATCACATAATCCTATGCACAATCAAATAGGACTAGTTTAAATGTGTTGAATATAATTGTATTGGGTCTGATCAAGTGTCTTTATTTCCGGAATTCACGGTGGCACACAATATATAATAATATAAACTTTACTGTCAATAAAGATAAAACAAACGTACGCTTATGCACTTAATAAGCATCGCATTCTGTTTGTAAGCCTAAGTATAGATATAAATAATGATACTGAAAATTAGACCAAACTTGAAATTATACACCAGATTAGACCTAAATAAAATATTAAAACACCCCAATAAATACCGTTTTAATACTAAATAAATTAAAGAAATATTAACTAATAAATTAATAGATCAAGACTTTCTAATAATGTTATGACTAATATAAAAAAATTACTTATCATTAATAAAAACTGTGTCGTCTGCTAACTTTGGAATTGCAAATACAACCAAAAGTAAACAAGAAGCAATGAGTTCTGGTTAAAATATGTTGCCAACTTAAATAAATAGTGTTTAACCCCTAATATTGTTGAATACTGGCAAACATGGTCTTCCCGTCACGAAGCGATGTTCGTACAGAATCGCTGTTTCGGTAACTTTTCACGACAACATGCCGCGAAGCGTAGTTGACGACACTCTAGCCGACAAATTTTCCCGAGCGGTCAGTATAACGCTGAAGGAACGTATAGGTGAATATTTGGTATCCCACCCACCACCAACACCCCCTCCCCTGACCTTATGGAGGTGCAGGTTAGAGCTTCACTTTCATAAAATTGTTTAACACCGTAATAATAAATATCTCTTAAGTTTACTTTACCAAGTCAAAGCTCGCTTTAAATGCCAAAATTTATCAACAATATCCTCCAGTAAGCTAGTTCCCAGGTATCTCAATATTGAACCCCTGTCTTACTCCGTAGTCATGTTGAGTCCCTAGCAAGATATTTCCAACTCTTGGTTTTCAATCGTTTGAGCCGGTAAGTGTAGTGTAAAAAGTCAACTCACGCCGCTAGGTTAGGAAGGAAGGATGATAATAGAAGGTGGAGTTAATGGGACAAGTGACACGACGGGTCGTACGTAGCAAGGCGGAAAGCAAGGGGGAAGGGACGAGGCTAGTGTGGGTTGTCGGAGTTAGGGTGGGGGTTATCTCATCAATCTTCTTCCTTCGTTCCCTCACCTCTTTGCTAATCCACAAAGCGGCACCAAAGCAAACCCTTTCGTTAAAATGTTACGTTCAAATAATGTTAATTATTTTAAACTTGTATTAAACATCTCAGTTAATATCTGAACATCACCTAAACAAGGAGATAGTTTCCAACATGTACCATGGTTTATACTTTAGAATAATTATTTATTAATTGTTTTTAGGTGAGCTGGCGGTCTAGTGGTAAGGTGTCAGACTTTTATGCTGGCGGCCGGGGTTCAATCCTCGGTCCCGGCAAGGATTTATCTGATTACTAAACCCTTCCTTCACCTCTGACAAGACATCTTGTGAATGTGGGGAATGCCAGGCCTCCACCGTGGTTCGGATTCCACGTTAAACTGTAGGTCCTCCATTTCATCTCACAATCACCCTACCATTACACATTAGCGTAAGTGCGTAAAACCCGAACTGGTAGTAAGACGCGGTGCTAATAATAATAATAATAATAATAATAATAATAATAATAATTGTTTTTAGTATTTTTGGTAACAGTAGGCAGACTTTAAATGCCCACGCCGAAGCGTGCGTTCGTTCGTTGAGATAAAGGGAAATCACAATCTAAAACTGATTTATTCCAAGAGGAATATTTTAGGAATCTTTATTGTGAGAGTCGAACATGCTCTTAAGATTATTATCTAGTGATATTTAGTAATAATAATAATAAGAATAACATATTGTCTTTGTTTGGACGAAGTTAAGACCCATGTCTTAAATTAGACTAAACCACTAATATACATATATATATATATGTGTGTGTGTGTGTGTGTGCCGTTAATTTAATAATTAAATACTAGCCATCACCTTCCTACAAAAAGTATTTTATTTTAATTGAAGATATAATTATGTATATAAGTGATTACATTTATGGCCGTGCAACAAAATTTAAAAAAAATACTAAATAGAGAAGAAAATATGTAAACACGCACAAGCATATACACATTAATATGTATATTATATATATGTAAATACATGATACTATGTACTCTACATAATATATTTAATATACATTTAGACAAATTATGAAGCTATCATATTATCTAACAACTTAATAATGATTATAATAATATGTAGGTCTAGTAATGGTATAGCTTCAATAACAATTTTATACTTGAAGATAAAAAATAGATTTACTCACAGCTACAATTTGGTTTCTAAATGTCCACTCACAACAATGTCCGAGACTTCGCCTGCAGAAGTTGAGCAAGCTTAAACTGAATACATCGGTGATCACGCGGGATAATATGTTGTTATAGTATGCTATGGTTTTCTAGTAGTGGGGGGATCGGGGATAGAATCCGGGCCTGGTGTGACGAGGGAGTTTTACTTTTTTTCTATAGGGTTTTACACTCCTTACCCACGCAATCACTGGTATCTTTCCTCCAAAGTTCTACTTTTCTCACCCTTTTCCCATTGGTGTAAATTCTAGTCAGTATGGGTAGTAGGAGATAATATAAGATGAATGACCTTAGATAAGGGCTAAGGATTGATAGGATAATTTAGAGAAAGTACCCACTGTAACGTCTAAAGAATTTACCAAAACATAAGTACCGTAACTAACTACACTTGGAAAACCATTTGCATTATTACAGTCAAGGGTCATTCAGGCAATTTGTGTCGAGAATGCCTTGGACAGCATGATCATAGGTGCGGTCTTTATTTCAATACATTTGAGCACATGAACAAAAGAGTTTATTTATCACGTGATCTTATGTCAAAGTGGACCATCCCGTACCATGCTACGCTCATTTTCGTATTTTAAATAGGGCCGTTAAAATAATGAACTTAAGAGTATTGCTTTTGATTAAACCTTTATTGCAATTAAAATATTGTAAAATATACATTACACCATTGGTTTATAAAGAATTACACCCTTACCAATGAAATATGATTAAATAAACTAAAGTGTTAATATAAACCCCTCCTACAAGTCTCCCTACAATTATTATTGACACACGATCGTCTAAAAATTGCACCCGAGTCATGCTAGATTTTTAACGAGAATGCCCGGTTTGCTCGGCCCAATTCTACTTAATATCTTGGTTGGACTGATACTTACCTAACATTACATCCTTACCCTTCTTAACATCATGGTTGGACCTTTGCTTAGTGGTCATTACATCTCTACCCTAATTAACAACCCGGTTGGAACACTGCTTGTAGGTCATTACATCTCTACCCTACTTAACAACCCGGTTGGACCACTGCTTATAGGTCATTACATCTCTACCCTACTTAATACCTCAGTTGGACCACTTCTTACCAGTCATTACATCTCTCCCCTACTTAACAACCCGGTTGGACCACTGCTTACCGGTCTTTACATCCTTACCCTACTTAACACCCCGGTTGGATCACTACTTACCGGTCCTTACATCCTGACGCTACTTAACAACCCGGTTGGACCACTGCTTATAGGTCATTATATCTCTACACTACTTAATACCTTGGTTGGACCACTGCTTACCAGTCATTAAATCTCTCCCCTACTTAACAACCCGGTTGGACCAATGCTTACCGGTCTTACATCCATACCCTACTTAACAACCCGGTTGGACTACTGCTTATCGGTCATTACTAGGGGGCGGATTTATAGGTACTAACATTTTTAGAAAAGGCAGCCAAATAGGCACTAAAAATCATAAACATAGGGACATAAATAAAGATTATAAAGTAAAAAGGCAATAAATAGGCACCAACAAGATAAAAATAGGCACATAAATAGGTATAATAATGCCAAAAAAGGCACCAAAACACTCAAAATTTTTAATTTTCACTCTTAAAATCCAGCATACACTTTCCATAAACACATATTAATTACTATTATAGTTAATTATAAAATAGTTCTCAAGATTTTCAGTAGTAATTTATTTCTGTTGTCTGACAAAATGTTTTTATACTATGAGAAACTTCTCTCGACTTCACATGAAGTCATTGGGTAAAACTTCAGACAAGATATTTCATCTGGGCTGAGCTTGACTTCTGGGAGTGATGTAGTTTGTCCTTCTAAGATGTCCGCAATACTTGCCATCACTTTCCTACCAGGGTTTCGCTGCAATACTCTGTTAAATTTGTCGACGATGGCTGTGCCAACTGAGCCAGAAGCCTGATTCAGGTTTTCTTCTATTCCCCGCATTATCTTCGCAGCTTTCACAAGAGGCAAATACCTCGCCTATAGAGCTGTGATTGCTCCAGGAAGATTTCCAAAATTTTCTTTTACGTATGCCAGATCCGCACTGACACTTGAGCAGGAGATGGCAACATCTGCTTCTGTAATGGCGACAGCTTGTTCTTCGTCAAATGTTTGGACTACCTACTAGCAAAACGGTTGGTATAGAAAAACTCACCATTCTATCAATATATTGTGTTCTACAAGTATAACCATTGAATTAATATTTTTTTTTTCGATAATGTAGAAGGACAGGTGGAATCAATAAAACTAGTGGTAAACGCTCACTACAATTTTAATTTGGAAACGCACCTAAAGATAGTGTATTGTATAATATCTTTTGAATGTCACCCAGGTAATCTGCATAGTACAACGCAGCATGAAGCCATGTACCCCAACGCGTTAACACTGGTTGTGGTGGCAAAGGTGTGTTGGGCAGGGCGGCCTTAAATAAGAAGATTCGTGATGGAGCGTTCATAAACACTTTCTTGACTGTGGAAATAATAGCGTTAACATTTTGAAAACGTGATCTAATCTAATGCAACCCAATAAACAGCATTCGCCAGACAAGTCACGTGAATTAACTTGGTGTAAAAAACTTTTAATCTCGCAGCCGCTTTCAACATGTAGGTCGCACTGTCTGTCAGCAACACCAAAAACCTTTCGTCGTTGTTTTCTGATGGCCTCAGAACACCTAATATAAACAAATTAACTTATTTATAATTATAATTTTTACAGGACTAACACTGCGAATCATTAAATTAACACAGTATATCTTGTACAATTACATTATATACTTACGCAAAGCATCACGAACAAATATGGCAATTGTCGAGCTGTTGGTTGCCTCAACCATCTTTTAAACAACCAAGTGAGGTTTCCCAGGACCCGTAGAGTCTAGTTTTCCAATAACAACATTTGCAACATATCTGCCACAGTGGTCAGTGGTTTCATCAACAGTATCCCAGATGTATGATTCTCCAATATCTTCTCGGATTTTCTCAACTGGCTTAAACGAAATAAAAAGAATGTTTACTGTAAATATTTTAAATAAATACAATTAATTAATATTTTTTAATGTCAGAAATAAAAAACTGCTATTGTAAAAACTTACAGATAAATAGGTTGAACGCAAGTAGTGTTTCCTCAGAGTTTATTCGTCTGGTATCTTTATGTTGGTATATTTGTTTGTGAAAAGCATTGAAATATGGATTCTACAGCTTCTTACAAGGAATATTTGCAGCTACATCAAAGAGCACAATTCATCAGAAAATTGCTCTTGGGTTTTATCGGTATCGTTAACTTTAGGAAAAAATTGTTGAGATCCTGTTTTCTTTCCGGAATTCTTTATATGTATTGCAGTATTTTTGTGTTGTTCTAGGTGATACTTCTCGCATTTTACCTAAATATTAAAAATGGAAATTTTCATCCAGTAATAGATGTGGATTCTACAAATTAACAAAGCATCACCTAACAAGAGAACTAAGATGGCTTTTTTTTTCAATCGTAATGTTACGCTTTGGTAAATATTTCCACTTTATCGTTGAGATCCTTCAATAAGAAATCAAACCTAGTTTGAACAATAGCAAATAATTGTAACTTACTTTTAAACAGTAGACAATAAATTTAATAAAAACCTTGACTTTAAAAATTAATAATTTAATTTACGCTTTTGAAAAGATTAATTACCTCCTTGTAACATGGCTGACAAAAAATTATTTTGCCATTTGTTGTGAAATTCCTATCACCACCAATCCACTGTTTGAATAATACATTTTTACACGATTTCTCTTTAGGTATTTTCTACTAGTTCAATAATTTACACTGAGTCCAATACTAAGAAATATTAATGAACAGATATGCATATCTAACAACAGCGTAATATACACAACCACTGAATGAACTGACACTGTTGTGCGCTAGAAGATCTTTGTCGACAGTCTGACAAGTCTGAACCAATCAGACCACTGGAAAAGTGGGGTTTTCCTAACTATCACGAGTATCCACGTGGAATAATCTAAGGAATGAGGAGGAGGGAGGGGGGATGCGGGACAGCCGCAAGTATTTATAAAGAAAAAAAGAGGGTGGGAGGAAGATGGATATAGAAAAAGGCAATTTCAGGCTCCCATTTATAAAATTGGAACTAAATAGCAAAATAGGCAATTATAGGTATTATAAAAGTTAAAACATTATCTTCGCAATCATCGAAAATAAACTTATACCTCAAAAGCCTACTTTTAAAAGCATAGGAATAAAGTAGAAACTTTGGGTAAAATCCGCCGCTTACCGGTCATTTCATCTATACCCTACTTAAGAATCCGGTTGAACCACTGCTTATCGGTCATTACATTCTTACTCTTTTTCAACACCTCGGTTGAACCCCTGCTTACCAATTATTACATCTCTACCCTACCTACCACCTTGGTTGAACCACTGCTTACCGGTCACTACATGTCTAACCTACCTAACAACCCGGTTGGACACTGCTTACCGGTCATTACCTCTAGCCTACTTAATAACCCGGTTAGACACTGATTACCAGTCATTGTATCTCTACCCTAATTAACACCTACGTTGGACCACTGCTTTGCAGTCATTACATCCTTACCCTTCTTGACATTCCGGTAGGACACTGCTTACCGACATTATAATCTCTACCCTACCTAACAACTCGGTTGGACCACTGCTTAGCTGTCATTATATCTCTACCCTACTTAACACCTCGGTGTGACCTCTGATTACTGGTCATTACATAACTACCCTTCTTAACAACCCAGTTGGACCACTGCCGTTGAATTGTATATATACTATTAGTATATATACATTCAACGCCACTGCTTATCGGTCATTACGTTCCTACCCATCTTTGTCTTGATTGCACTTTCACCAATGGGAACGTGACGATTTTAAATAGCGAGAAATGTATCTAAGCTTCTTTGTTTACTCCTCCTGTCTGTTAGGCTGGTGACTTTCTCGTCATCTTGGTGTCTCAAACCTAACAGTTAAAGGAAATAAATTACTGCTGGTTACTAATGACGTCACATTTTGAAGCTAATTTGCGAAAGGTTTGCATCTTAATCTGATGCACCTAAGAAGTATAAGCACTATCACACTTCGACTACAATGTACAAAATAGAAGAAAAAAAAAGGAAGAAAATGAGTAGTTCACCTTAATAGGGCTCTTATATATGTGCTGAGAAACCCTCCCCTCTTACTCTGATGAGCTTACACTGACACGTTAATATCTTCACCTTGAAAACGTTGACTTGATTTTTAATTTTACCTTTTTCTTGTTTTCTATTCTAGATCAACTTATGCTACTGCGGATTTTTTTAATCTACATCTTGGCAGGAAGACTCCTGCAGGCCATTTTAATGACCAAGCCAAATAGACTAAGTTGTAGAGTATTAAAAAAATAAGTTAACAAAAATCTACCTGATAAAAATAATAATGTTGTGACAGTGTAGGACTATTTTTGGAATAATTTGAGAATTTATAGTTTTTGTTTCAATGTTATATCTTTAAAACATAACGTCATTTACATGGAATATTCTATCTTGACCCGCCGTAAAGTCACAGGTAGGCAACTTTCTTAATTATACAAACATTACTGAAAAAATGTCACTATCATCCTCTCTCTTTCTACTCCAAACTCTTTGTTTAAAGTTCAGCAGATCCGGTCTAAACGTTATGGTGCCAAAGCCAAATCTAAGTTAACACAATACACTCCTAACTATATATATATAAAATAAGGACAAAGAATGGGTGCAATTAAAGAGCAGTCTCCAAGTACTCTTTATTCTGATAAACTACGGGGCAGCGTAGAAAGTGCTGCCAATGTCGAGATAATCTAACAAAGCATTGTTATCCAGGACCACGCTTTGGTTCTGTTCCAGAAAATTGTGTCCCCTTATTATTCCTAAATTCATATCTAAGTGTGCACGTGACGCTATTGTTCTTCAAGGTCATCGCCCTGTGAGAAAATCAACCTCTAACTTGATCCACAAAACCCAATACCGAAATTATTCGTATTAAGAGATTAAATCCTGAGTGAATCCTGAGTTGATTTAATGTTACAAGTGTATGGATAAGGATGTTTATATATAAATAAATATACATTTACAAATATGCTCCGGTTAAAGTCTAAAACCGGATAAACTCTATATTATCCAAATATAATGTTGACGTTATCCAAAATACATAGATAATGTTGATTGAGAAGTGATTGAATAATGTTTTTCGAAGTTTATCCAGACAATATTGACATTATCCATCCACACTTGTATAGTGACAATTTATATGGTTGAGGCTAGGTTAGTTAGGATAGGATAGGTTAACTTAGATTAGGTTAGGTGAGTTTAGGCTATGTTAGATTAGTGTAAGTTAGGCTATGTTAGGCTAGTTTAGAATAGGTTAGTAGAAAATAAAGCATAAAATGAGGGATTTAAACTGTTAGTGCACTTATATGTTAAAATTTATTGTCCAATTTTGAAATATTTTTTCAAAATAAAATCTGTATTGAGATTTGATTAGTTTTTCAACAACGTTATCCAGGTCTTGCTAGCTAGTGTCGATATCATCCTGATAAAATCATAAATGAGATCAATTACTTTCTATACCTGACTTTATCCACTTCACCTAGCTAAATCTATGGCTACACGAGCCGCCCCACACCGTACTTTCTAGCAAGTGGCTACATGAGCCGCCCCACACAGTAGTTTCTAGCAAGTGGCTACACGAGCCACACCAACCCGTAATTTCTAGAAAGTGGCTACATGAGCCGCCCCACACAGTAGTTTCTAGCAAGTGGCTACATGAGCCACACCACACCGTACTTTCTAGCAAGTGGCTACAGGGGCCGCCTCACACCGTACTTTCTAGCAAGTGGCTACATGAGCCACACCAACCCATACTTTCTAGCAAGTGGCTACATGAGCCGCCCCACACAGTAGTTTCTAGCAAGTGGCTACACGAGCCGCACCAACCCGTAATTTCTAGCAAGTGGCTACATGAGCCGCCCCACACAGTAGTTTCTAGCAAGTGGCTACATGAGCCACACCACACCGTACTTTCTAGCAAGTGGCTACATGAGCCGCCCCACACCGTACTTTCTAGCAAGTGGCTACATGAGCCGCACCACGCCGCACTTTCTAGCAATTGGCTACATGAACCGCACCTTGCCGCACTTTTTAGCTAGTGGCTACACGAGCCGCACCAACCCGTAATTTTTAGCTAGTGGCTACATGAGCCGCCCCACACCGTACTTTCTAGCAAGTGGCTACATAAGCCACACCAAACCGTACTTTCTAGCAAGTGGCTACATGAGCCGCACCACACCGTACTTTCTAGCAAGTGGCTACAAAAGCCGCCCCACACCGTACTTTCTAGCAAGTGGCTACATGAGCCGCACCACGCCGCACTTTCTAGCAATTGGCTACATGAACCGCACCTTGCCGCACTTTTTAGCTAGTGGCTACACGAGCCGCACCAACCCGTAATTTTTAGCTAGTGGCTACATGAGCCGCCCCACACCGTACTTTCTAGCAAGTGGCTACATAAGCCACACCAAACCGTACTTTCTAGCAAGTGGCTACACGAGCCGCACCACACCGTACTTTCTAGCAAGTGGCTACACGAGCCGCACCACACCGTACTTTCTAGCAAGTGGCTACACGAGCCGCACCACACCGTACTTTCTAGCAAGTGGCTACATGAGCCGCACCACACCGTACTTTCTAGCAAGTGGCTACATGAGCCGCACCAACCCGTACTTTCTAGCAAGTGGCTACATGAGCCGCACCAACCCGTACTTTCTAGCAAGTGGCTACATGAGCCGCACCAACCCGTACTTTCTAGCAAGTGGCTACAGGAGCCACACCACACCGTACTTTCTAGCAAGTGGCTACATGAGCCACTCCACACCGTACTTTCTAGCAAGTGGCTACATGAGCCGCACCAACCCGTACTTTCTAGCAAGTGGCTACATGAGCCACACCACACCGTACTTTCTAGCAAGTGGCTACACGAGCCGCACTGCGCCGTACTTTCTAGCAAGTGGCTACACGAGCCGCACCGCGCCGTACTTTCTAGCAAGTGGCTACACAAGCCGTACCACGCCGTACTTTCTAGCAAGTGGCTACACAAGCCGCCCCACACAGTAGTTTCTAGCAAGTGGCTACACGAGCCGCCCCACACCGTACTTTCTAGCAAGTGGCTACATGAGCCGCACCAACCCGTACTTTCTAGCAAGTGGCTACACAAGCCGCCCCACACCGTACTTTCTAGCAAGTGGCTACACAAGCCGCCCCACACAGTAGTTTCTAGCAATTGGCTACACGAGGCGTACCACACCGTACTTTCTAGAAAGTGGCTACACGAGGCGTACCAACCCGTACTTTCTAGCAAGTGGCTACACAAGCCGCCCCACACAGTAGTTTCTAGCAAGTGGCTACACGAGGCGTACCACACCGTACTTTCTAGCAAGTGGCTACACGAGCCGCACCGCGCCGTACTTTCTAGCAAGTGGCTACACGAGCCGCACCAACCCGTACTTTCTAGCTAGTGGCTACATGAGCCGCCCCACACTGTACTTTCTAGCAAGTGGCTACATTAGGCGTACCACACTGTACTTTCTAGCTAGTGGCTACATGAGCCGCACCGCACCGCACTTTCTAGCAAGTGGCTACACGAGCCACACCGACCCATACTTTCTAGCAAGTGGCTATACGAGCCACACCGCGCCGTACCTTCTAGCAAGTGGCTACATGAGCCGCCCCACACTGTACTTTCTAGCAAGTGGCTACACGAGCCGCACCGACCCATACTTTCTAGCAAGTGGCTATACGAGCCACACCGCGCCGTACTTTCTAGCAAGTGGCTACATGAGCCGCACCGCATTTTCTCGCCTGAGGGCCGAATGGAATGTTGTATATAATATTGTTTATCTTGTACGTAATGTTGTAAACAATGACTACAGCGTCACACGTGCAACGGCTGTGAAAGAAATGCCATAGTTTTACTAGTGCTGACACAGTGACTGTCAATCTCTGTGAATAATCACTTGTATAAATCACTGCTCTTTTAAAATCAAGGTCATCGTGATCACCGATATCGTACAATCACTGTTTCGTCCATCCTTACACTGCTTAGGGGTTAGTATGAAAACCAAGTTAGAAAGCTCCAGAACATTTATTTCTGGTGTTAGGGGGCTACACTGTCCGCGCCGGGCAATGCTCTCTCGACGATTCGTCCGCGCCGGCGCGATGTGGACTCGTGGATCCACTTGCATTTAAGAACATGGATAGCATTCCGCTAGAAAAATGTGGTGCTTCTCCGTGTAGCTGATCCTTAATGCTAACATCTCCCCGCTAATCTTGACATTATCCAGATTTCACACACTACCCGTAACATATATACAAACACCCTTGTGAGGGGTGCCCAAAAAACAAATATAATTAGCCGTGGTTGTTATTCTGACAGCTCTTATTTTTCTGACGATCTCACACGACTAGCATAGAATCTACCTTAAAATACTGACTGATGTATAAACGTGTGTCTTGGACTAGCTTTGGTACCTGATTGGTGGAGATTAGATGCGCCAAACCAAAAGTCATGAGTTATAATTCCGTATTAAGATGTAATTCTTTATGTATGGATCAGTATGCATTTATATTATTTATTGTTTAGTAAAATCTGCAAAAAGTAGATTTTTTTTAGCACCGCGTCTTACTACTTGTTCAGGTTGTACGCCTATGTAGCCTACTAGTTACACTAATGGGTTAAGGATGAGGAAGGTTGAATTTAGAGAAATCGTACCAGCGTTTGCGTGGAGGTAGAGTAGAAAACCATCTGTAAAACCACCCTCCTCAATACAACCAACCAGGATTTGATCCCCAATCTACGTCTCATTAGCAGTCTAGTCATGTACGGGTGTCACGCCTTCGACCATGCGACCGCAAAAGCTGGTACGATTTTTGCCATCGCAGTATTTTAACCAGTGCATATGAACTTATATATATGTAAGTTCATATGCACTGGTTAAAATAATTTGATAATTATGTGCCTACAATAACAAAATTTTAATACAATACTAAAATATCATATTTACCATTGTCCTGCTGACATACGTATGTCCCAAAATTATGTGTTACCCTTATTTTGCCCTATAGCTTAGTAATCTGACCTTGAATTTTTCCACTACGGCACAGTTTATAAGAGAGTGTCATGATGTAATCCGTCAAGGTAAGACCGCTGCCTATCAGGCTAGACGAAGTGAAAATCCGATATTGAGGCATATTTAAATTCAGCAAATTTTCAACACTTTTGGTAACAACTAAAGGTGAAAACACGAAAACGCAAATCTTTATTTATTAACTAAAGGTCTACCTAAATTTAAAAAAGCTACAATAGTGAGCATGTGGAAAAAGTCATTGGTCTCATATAGTGTGTTTTTCAGTGATAAATAGGTTAGGTTTCTAATCCCGAATGAAAGTACCAATGTGTAATATATTTTTTGAAAAATTGTTTTGTTTTCAAATACGGGTGCACGTCCTATAAATTCTACCTTTCTCATTTCACTAGTGTAAATATATTAATATCTCAGACTAATTGTTAGAAACATTGCTAATTTTGTTTAGATAAACTCTACCTTTTTCAGGTTTTTAACAAAAAAATTGTAATGTAATGGTATGAAGTGGGACATTTATTCTTTCTAATATAGCTTAAGAAATACACTTCATAATTATTATTTTCTTTATTAATCACTTTATTATAGTAGTGATTTGGTAGAATTTATACTTTACTTATTTAAGTAGAAGATACATAATATATTTAGCAACGTGTTACACATGTACAGTACATTACCTACAATAATATGCATGTTCAACAGACAGTATCATATTAATCTTGTTACTACACTGGGGGATTTGACCTAAAGTTAATTAGCTTAACCACTAAACGTGAAATTGAGCATTAGACTTCGTTGAAACAGTTCATTAGCTTTTAATATGAAATTTGTAGTGACATATAAATCCCAGATAGAAATGATTGAAACGCACTCTAAATGGCACATTGATGTATTGATTCCCAAATATTTAGAGAGTTATCAAGTTGTAGTTAAAATTAACCAATTAGGTTGATGGGAAAAAAAACACAGATCTGTGGACCAACAATAATAGCTTCTACATATGAAGCAAAAATTACATACAGGAGGTGTAGGAAAACATTAAAATTAAATTATTGAAAATGAAACCATGGCATTCTGGGCCAGATGTTCCATTTAAACATAATACACACCATCAATATATTATTGTAGGCTTAAATAATTAATTTCAAAGTCTATTGCAGGGGTTATATTATTTACTGGTTTATGTCTCAATATTCGACTGTCAAAGAGGTTTGAATTAGGTATCTATGACACATAGCCTATTATAAATAAAAAGAAAGCTGCACGGAACAGACTTTCTCGTTCCTTTAATTTAAAACGGAAATATATATTACTGAAAATCCCAGGATATATCAAACGAAATAATATACATTGTTGCAGAAACATAATGTTTAAAATAAAATCTCATTCTACCAATGCGCAAAAATAAAATAACATAGTATGTTACCTAATCATTAAGAAAAGGGGAACATCTATGTCCACCAAAGAGCATAACAATTTCCCGTTTCAAAGACCGCCATTAAAAATAGAATGGTTTATTAATCGGCTGGTTTTATAAAAATGTGTTTCATAAAAGATGTGTATGCTTAATAGTTCTACAACTGACCGATGTCATCTCAAAGTATTAAGGAGATGTGATACAAATTGTAGATATTAGG
The DNA here is from genome assembly GCA_902151425.1 of Timema shepardi. Classification (NCBI taxonomy): domain Eukaryota; kingdom Metazoa; phylum Arthropoda; class Insecta; order Phasmatodea; family Timematidae; genus Timema; species Timema shepardi. The sequence goes on from CABFVX010007461.1 coordinate 27,211, forward strand.
CTTTACTTCATTTAACCCGGAAAATGAGATGCGTCTTTGGGCTTGAAACGATAAATAATGTTCAGATAATAATTTAAATAAAAATTGTAAGAGCTGATTTCGAGAAAATCAAGTATTTATAAATTCACCCTTCTGTTAACTACTGTTAGTTTTAGGTTCATATTATTTAATTCTGGGACATTGGCTATAGGAGGGCTCCAACAGAGCACCTACCTAACCTAACCTAACTTAACCTGGGCGTGATAATAAAATAGCCTCTAAGGCTACGACCAAGCTTGTGACCTGGTCACCGCGATTTATTACCAGTTATCATGGTGCAAAGGCGTGAAGATGTGTTATTCATAGTATTATATAGTTATATCAGTGGACCCGACCGACGTTGTCCTGCCCGAACGTTGGCTTTTCGTTTGGGTGGCATAATTGATTTCGATAATAAAACAAATATTATGTGATCATCACAATTACAAATTCACAATTAACTCCAATTAGTGAGTTAAACAATTATTACAAATTCAGGGTTTGTCAAGACAACATACAAAATAAAACATCTTTTCTTTCCTCAAAATCAACTATATTGAGACAATAGTACATTACAAATACTTTGTTTCACAGTAAAGGCAATGCTTTCCCATTTCGTCTGTCTGTTTCTGAAACAAATAAATTTTACCTAGAATAGGAACTGCTAGACATTTATACATACATGGTATCCATTATTAAAAATAATAATATATGGAATATCGATACCTACAATTTTTGGAATTTGGCCCACAACTCCACAAATATCAGTTGTATAGAAAAAAATTGCGAGGCTTGCTTACAAATTTGTATGCCGGGTACAGCTAATTTTATTTTATTGACGTACTTTCAAATATGACAAATGTCAAATTACTTTTTAATTGTTTCTATTTTCATAGTGCAAAACATGTATTGTTTTGGGCCTAGAACCTTTACAGGCTTAAGCAGAACAACTTACCTATATAGCCTACGTACCATCGATATACTATGTACTTGTTGTACGAAGTACATACTATTTCGATGATACGTACAGTCAGCTATATAGAAACCTCATCCCCTCTTATACCTAAGGTTGTAATGTTATAAAAAATGGTCCGATAAAATGCACAAAGTTTGTTTTGTTTTTATCTTAATGCGAGTTGATGAACAATGTATTTCGTCAATCCCTGAGGTGTATAAATGAACAAACTTGATGGTTTGCCAACGTGAGAACGCGCAACATATAATTGACCATGTGAGAAGCACTGATTTTATAGATCCAACCCACAAAGGGACATTGTTTGGCCTTGTGACTTATTAATAGTCATTGCGAATGCCAAGCGAATTGGAAATTGCAAGCGTCTGAATGGAATGAGTGAGATTGAAGGAATCATTGGGATCCGTGGCAGGAGAACAACCTCACCTTGAAAGTTGCCGTTCAAAATGGTAGCTTCAAGAACATTAGCCATAATTTTTTTATGAACAATCGTGTGCCATTGCATAGCTTAGATTCATTTAAATTCTGAAGCAAAATGATTGGTGAACCAATTTTTAATCGCAAGCTATGAGGTGGCATTCCCGGTAAATCCAGTGAATTCAAAAATTCAAAATATAATTGACTGCTTCGTCAGAATCGATAACAGTGTCGATCGATTTAAACGACATCTCATTGCCTCATAAACTGTTGTATTTTGAAATTAATAGCGTCAACATCTTTATTTTTTGCGGCTAAAATAGCTCGTTCACGTATCCACGCATGATAAATGTAATTAGCGTGCAAATCTGGGAATATGCTTTCAATCAAATCATCTTTAGTGACTACCATGTTGCAAAAATTGTCTGGCAATTTTATGAATTGTGTATTTCGATGCAATAGAATTTTTCTATTGCCAATGTTGAGCAATTGTTCAGAGAATGACAGTACCAATGGATAGTTTTGCAGTTGAACACGTATATTTATGTTAAGGCCAAATGTATTGACATTTCGCCATAGTTATGATTGTTTCAAACATGCCTTAACTTCGTCCACATATTAAGCGCGTGGAATGACCGGCAATGTCTGTCTAAAATCACCGGACAGCAGTGGTAGAGCGTCACCAAAAATTCTGGTACTATTGATGAGATCTTTCATCGTTCTATCGAGAGCTTCAAGTGAATGCTTGTGGGCCATAGTGCATTCATCCCAGATAATAATTTTGAATTTTTGCAAAATTTTGCCATTCCTGAATGCTTCTTTATGTTGCATATTGCGTCTGGATTTGTGTGAACGTTCAATGGCAACTTGAGTGCTGAATGTGCAGTCCGTCCACCATCAAGCAAAATCGCTGCAATGCCTGATGAAGCAATTGCCAACGCAATATGACTTTGTGATATAATGCGCGCTAGTATCAGTGATATGAGGAATGTTTTACCAGTACCACCTGGTTCGTAAAAAAAAATCCACCATTTTGTGCGGCAATTGACAAATTAATTCGATCGTATATGTTATTTTGTTCAGTAGTGAGCAGTTGCTCATTATTTGCAAAGAAAGTAGTCAAAGAGGCCGCATAGAATTAATGTTCGCGCTGAATATCGCTATTGATGATGTCTGTTACTGGGCAGTTAGGCGATGGCATACCGAAATGAATGGGTGGAATATTAGAAATGAGAATGCAAATATCCTCAATCTTTATTAACAATAGTTTTATATTTCCGGCGAAGAATAGATATTGGGATCTTGATCACCGGTCCGGATGTGATGCAGAATGTCCTCGCTCATGGAATCTTTATATTTATCCCAGAGAACAGATGCTTGCGACGGAAAACATGTCGTCAATGATATTGCGAATAGTTGGTGAATTTGATGAGGAGAGGAACTCAGTACTGCATCTGCAAGTGTGTGATCCCAATGGTTGTTATCTTCCGGCAAATGCAATTCGTGACAGGCCTCGAGGTACGTGTCGTACAAAATATCTTTGACTTTTCGCAAGTATTGAAAGGACTTAGGTCCAGGAACGTTAACCAACAACAAACGCAATAATAAGCATTCGCGTTGCTTTGGATGGACTGTGTATAATCGGCCTAATGTATTTCCCAAAAATATTCTATCGTATTCTTAGACTGAAAGGCCTCGCTTTCGTTGGTCCCACTTTTTTGAATGTTTGTTCCACGTGAAAAATCGTGACACATCATTATACATTAATGTATTTGCGAATCGACCGAAAATACCTGGTTGGTTAAATAGTTCGAAAAACTAAGTAGGTGTGGTTTTAGAGCAGTCTCTTCTGATATAAACACGCTGTTCATTTTCAAGGTGCATGGCCAAATGTATAACAGAAGTGTCTTTTTCGTGTATGGGAAAACTCAAAATGCGCCAAACTGATTCATTGCTGCTAATGTATCGGCCCATTTGAGAACGTGTTATTTCGTCGTTATCATTTACATTTTTAACAGCAAATACAGCCATATCGCTGCCCTTATGAACGTATTTGCAAATGTATTTTATGGACTTCACTGAACTGCAGAACCCAACGTTAATGTGAGCTTTGTAGATTTAGCA
>CABFVX010007462.1:0-15484 GCA_902151425.1 Timema shepardi
TAGCCATAGCTTTTCTGGTAAGACAAGAGTGTTCTTGAACTTGCTGAAGCAGGATGACATGGGCCCCTCTGTGATTACCCCTTTTTTGTAATTTAAAACCGCGCCCTCTGTGGCAACTAGTTGAACTTAGGTTATGGGACTAAGGGACGGTCCCACAGAGGGCGTAAACGGTTGACTTGTGTAAGTCATTTGTTATATATATCTACTATTTTTGTAAGTTTTATATAATTGGCGATCGTCGACTGTGTTTGTGGAAAAAAAAAGTCTGTAAACTAATGTATACCACACTAAATGTGAAGTGAAATTGAAAGATGGCGTCCTACAATACTGGTTCTTAGAATTATATTTTTCTTTCTGTTCTGGGCTCAAAAAAAAGAAGCAACTTAATGAACTATCAAAAAAATTTAGCCCTAAACTTGTGTACACAATTGAAGATGTAGAGTGTAAACATTCTTACGGGTGGAAATTAGTGATTATGCTACCTGTTACTATGGTGCGGTCGGACTTCGATTACTGTCTATGTCTTTAAGAGACCGTGTGAATAAATTATACTATTATCGTTTTTGTATGTTCAGTCCCAGGAATATCCCGTGTCCAGTTGTTTTCCCCTTCTTATTCTCTCCCGTCGTATGGCGTCATCAGTATCCTCGAGAAGAGTTCAGCGTGGCTTAGGTTGACTGATCATCGAAGCTATGGTGAGGAAAACTGCGGGAAAGCCCCCGTTCGTGTTGTAATCCTGACGCTGATGAGACACTGACCCATCCTGGAGCCTTATAAGACATATCGGTTTGGTGATCAGAAGACAGTTGGCGTGAAGCTATACCTCTCACACGACTTCTTTGGTGCTGACTTCCAGCTCTGAAAAGTTACTAGACCAAATTATGTATCCCTACGCCAAACCATATGATCTGCAAAAACATGTGTTTAGCAGCTGTCACTATCTGACATTCAAATTTTAGGTATATACAACAAACCTATACAACTGCTTTATTTATTTTCTATGTATTGTTGACCTTGATTGATATGTTGATGGCCTAATATTAATTATGAATTTTTTTCAAGAATATAAATTTAAAATAAAATTTAGCATTTAGTCCCATATTAGTATTTATTGTAATGAATAAATAATTTTTTATAAAAAAATCAATTTTTGTTGTTAATATCAGTATTATTAACATTATATATATGTGAAAAATCTGAATGTCTATTACTACACATAGAAGAAAAAAAGTCATAAATCTTTTAACAGTATTACAACATATTGGTGACCTGGCGGTCTAGGGTTAAAGTGTCAGATTTCTGTGCTGGGGTCCGGGGTTCATTCCTCGATCCCGGCGCAAATTTATCTGATTGCCAAACCCTTCCTTCACCTCTGACATGACATCTTGTGAATGAGGGGAATGCCAGTCCTCCACCGTGGTTCGGATTCCACGTTAAACTGTAGGTCCTCCATTTCATCTCACAATCACCCTAACATTACACATTAGCGTACGTGCGTACAACCCGAACGGGTAGTAAGAAGCGGTGCTTATAATAATAATAATAATAATAATAATAATAATGATGATGATGATGATGATGATGATGATAATAATAATAATAATAATATGTATCAGAAAACATTCTAGAGTAGTTTAAAGTAAAGAGTGGTAATAAGCTTGGAACTTAGATAGAAAACTCAGGAATAGCTATAACCAAATAAATAGCTTTCCAATTGAATTAAATAAATAGTTTTAAAATTGGTATATGAATTAAGCGACTTTCAATATTCAAAAGATTGATTTTATTTTGCTTTTAATGAGCTACAAAATGGCATGCATAAAAATCTTCAATAAAGTGATATAATATCAACTGAATTAAAACATGGGTTGACGAAAAGGCTAAAATACATATAAAATATTAAAATTTATTTACAAAATTTGGATACAACAAATTAAGGACCAAATCAAAGTTTAAAGATCAACAGTGTTGTAAATTAGGTAATAAAATTACGGTTTAGTAAAGTAATGAAAATGTTCTATTTACAATGTTTATGAAAATAAAAAAAATGTATTTTAAGGTTATTTATAAAATTTACGTCTTATCTTGGTTCAATTCCATTACTCCTTGTGATAATCAGCCACTAGAATGATGCTGATTTATATTCTTCCGACATGATTCGGTATAAAAATATCATAATCATGGACAACGTAAAATGAAATTAAATAACCATGAAGAAAACTTGAGACTTAAATTGTACGAAAATGTATGATAAATTACTGTTATATTCATGAATTTGTAAAAGACAATTAATAAACAAACAAACTTACCAACGTCGCTGTGCAGGACACAATATAGAATTAACAAAAATCTATTTTAAATTCACTCCTCTTAAACAGTTGTAACAAAGTCTCTGATAAAAATACATTAACTTATAATTTGAAGTCTTGGCCGTATTTATTTAATCAACACTTGTGAAAGACTCGCAAGTAATTTTTATTACACTTCACAGATTTTTTTGGAATACGCCTACTATCAAAATTCTAAAACTCGAGGTTTAGCCTAGAGGGCAACACCACACAATTTTGTGGTTGAAAGATTTATATTATAATCTTGATATACTTAAATTTTCGAATAATTTAATCGATCCCTGAGAAACACTCACTATTTTATTTTATCACACGCTTTAATGTTATATTAGATAAATAATTATTCTAAGAACACTAAAAACCTGTTTATTTTCCGAGGATAACACGCTCACACACCGAAATAATATTCACAAAAGAACACACAGATTACTTAGTAGCCGAATTAATATTAAAAATATACACTGTATTATTCAAATTTGTAATAAAATTATTAACGGGTAACATAGACACGCCTGAATACAAATCAATAGTACTCAAATATAAAATATTTCGTTCTTCAACTTGTTGACTCACGCACGTGGTTTTATTAACTGTATTTTATACGATAATTCACTTATATAATGTATTTTAAAATGATTAGATTTTGCTTATGAGAATAATCGTTTGGTTGTTTGCTTATTATTGAAATTTTATTTTGCTGTTTAATTCAAATTAATTATTAAAAGCAAGAGAACGTTAAAAATGACCTTATACGCTGAAAACAAATATGGAAATTGGGTAGAAGCTGCCGGTTGATGGCGTAGAAAAAAGAGGACCATTGCTAGTTAAACGGCAAAGGTATTAATACTCGTATTTTACAAGATTAAAACTTTATATTATTTCACAAACATTTTGTATATATTTTCCTCTTTATTATCACAAACAATTTACTTATGATAAAGATATGCGAGGGAAGCTATAAAAATATTAATAACTGAATATAATATAATTAAATGTAAAATTTCACGCTCTATTTAACCTGTTATTTATTACCACAAGAGTTAAAAGAAAAACTAGAATGAAACTACTAGACTTTTTTTTTCTTAAATTTTATTATGGAAAGAAAAATCATACGGTAATCTTTGTGGAAGTATTGTTAAAAGTGATTGATAATATTTCTAGTAAAAATAATAGTAGTAATTAGTAAATAATAATTATTTCCAAATATGTTGACAAAAGTTACTTTCAGACAATTTTGGCATTACTGATACCATCTGCTAGCTTCTGCTATAGTAGCCCCGTGGCTTCTTTGGTGCTGACTGACAGCTCACAGCCGACTTCTGACAGTCAACATTTAGGTATTTAGGTAGGTGTCAAAGTGACAGCTGCTGAACACATGTTTTTTTTTTTCAGATCATTTGGTTCGGCGTAGGGATACATAATTTGGTCTGGTAACTTTTCAAAGCCATCAGCTGTTAGCTATGAGCTGTCAGTCAGCACCAAAGAAGCCATGGGGCTACTGTAACTTTTGTATGTGTTGAGTGTCTCATGTTTAGAAAAAAACTGTTTTTTTCCCTCGTTTTAAACTGTCACCAGTGGTAACACTGTATACCAGAACGCCTCTACAACAGCTGAAGGTGCGCCTCTAGTTAATGACCGTAGCGTACGTGTCTTGACACTTTTAACGAGTAAAAACCTTTGTTCCCCTTTATTGCAAGCTTGTTTATTAAAAACACCTACTTTTTCCCCCCTCCTGTTCCAGTTTACATTTTGTAAACAAAAATACTCACTATGTTTTCTTCTGTCCCTACTCACCCGTTTGACGATATATTTTATCTTTAGTACGTTACGCCCCCTACGACAATAGAACAGACTACTAGAGGTTAAGACTTCTGTGCTGGCGGCCGGGGTTCAATCCCCGGTCCCGGCAAAGATTTATCTGATTACCGAACCCTTCCTTCACCTCTGACAAGACATCTTGTGAATGTGGGGAATACCAGGCCTCCACCGTGGTTCGGATTCCACGTTAAACTGTAGGTCCTCCATTTCATCTCACAATCACCCTACCATTACACATTAGCGTAAGTGCGTATAACCCGAACGGGTATTAAGACGCGGTGCTAATAATAATAATAATAATAATAAATCTTAAGTACACCACCCAATACACTTAGCATATATTCACCCTGAGGTGTTTGCTATGAGTAAGTCAGTTATGAGGCTCAAAACCAGTAAAACAATCATCCTCGATTATCTTATAATATTTATTGTGTGCTTGTTAAAATAAAAATATTGATAGTTTGTTCTTCAAACCATTAAATTGAACGTGAGACGTCATAGATAATTATTTAATGTTAACTTTTAAAACTATACAACTTAAATTTAAGGTTTTTTAGTCTAACTCTAATATAAACATGTTGATAACTTTAGTTTCCTGGTGACCTGGCGGTCTAGTAGGGGTAAAGTGTCCAGACTTCTGTGCTGGCGGCCGGGGTTCAATCCTCGGTCCCGGCACAGATTTATCTGATTACCAAACCCTTCCTTCACCTCTGACAAGACATCTTGTGAATATGGGGAATGCCAGGCCTCCACCGTGGTTCGGATTCCACGTTAAACTGTAGGTCCTCCATTTCATCTCACAATCACCCTACCATTACACATTAGCGTAAGTGCGTATAACCCGAACGGGTAGTAAGACGCGGTGCTAATAATAATAATAATAATNACCACTACACATTAGCGTAAGTGTGTATAACCCGAACGGGTAGTAAGACGCGGTGCTAATAATAATAATAATAATAATAATAATAATAATAATAATAATAACATGCTTATTAAAATGTAGGCTTAGGCGTATAAACTGAACACGTAGTAAGACATGGTGCTAAAAAATTAAGCTTAAATTTACACACTCAATTATCTATTCAGACAAATCAATGACTACTCCAATTTTTAGGCATCTTGAAAACTAATGTGTGGAAGGATACATTGACAATAAGAATATGTTTTAGTTTGTTTTTTAATGCTATGTGTCCTATCAGGTAGCTCCTTGCCTTCACTTCTGTATCTTGTTCACTTGCCGAGTCTAAGAAGCCGTGAGAAAATGTATTTGACATCTTCACAGAGGACGGACTTTGCCACGAAACGTGATAATCATACTCCGTGTTGTGTTAATCGTGAAAATTTTGGCTCTCCGAGATGCAGAGAACGGGCTGATCCTATATGGCAGAAAGTGGGGAGACTTTAACAGTAGGAAGCCGTCATACCATCTTCCGGAAACCCTCCAATATACGTTTGATATGAACAAGAAAGAAAGACTCTGCAGCAGGATGTATTTGACGGTGAGCACGGAAAAGTAAAACTGGTTTTAGGATGACACTGAATGATGAAACCGTCATCTGAGACTAAACTGCTAATATGGGATGAGTGAATTATGGCTCAGGTCCATTCAATAGAAGCAATCAATACATTTTTTGCGGAATAGGCTATAACAGATAATCATTTGCCATTTGGGAGATATATTTTATCGTTGGGATATATTATTACTAGCACCGCGTCTTACTACCCGTTCGGGTTATACGCACTTATGCTAATGTGTAATGGTAGGGTGATTGTGAGATGAAATGGAGGACCTACAGTTTAACGTGGAATCCGAACCACGGTGGAGGCCTGGCATTCCCCACATTCACAATATGTCTTGTCAGAGGTGAAGGAAGGGTTTGGTAATCAGATAAATCTGTGCCGAGACCGAGGATTGAACACCGGCCGCCAGCACAGAGGTCTGACACCTTACCCCTAGACCGCCAGGTCACCCGTTGGGATACAACTTCAGGTAGTTTTTACCAATTCTTCACCATGCTCATAGTAGAGCAATAGTTCAGATAAATATTAAATACTCTCAGCTGTGGAAGGAGTTTACAAATTCTCAAGTTAAACAATAATGTACGGAAGATCTAGAGTCACTTCCATTATTGGCTAATGCGATTAAGTGATGTAAAACTGAAAAAAAAAATACGGCTTGAAAAAAGTATCATTGGAAGGCCAGAGGAAATATCAAGCCACGGCTCTGTAGTTCAAGAAGAAACATTTGGAAACAGGCTGAGCCAAACTGATAGTTCGAATAGCCATTCTGTGTCCCCAAAAATTACAAACAAGAGGAGGTATTTAGTGTTATATAAGGAGAGGTTCGTTGCAAGATTAGTGTTAACTCGGCCGACTGATGAGCGGGTTAAAGGTAACCAACTACACTTGCCCCGTGGCTTCTTTGGTGCTGATTGACAGCTCACAGCTGACTTCTGACAGTCAATATTTAGGTATATACCTACATTTTGACTGTCAGAAGAGAGAGCTGCTAAGCACATGTTTTTGCAGATCATATGGTCCGGCGTAGGGATACATAATTTGGTCTGGTAACTTTTCAAAGCTGTCAGTCAGCACCAAAGAAGCCATGGGGCTACTGTAGTAGAGTTTTAAAAAATGTTTGATGCTCACAGGAATACCGCCATACATGTTAGGTGAGTCGCGCACGTGTTTAGCGTTAGCGAGGTGATCAATTCTAGCTGAATCAAGGCGGCAATTGTGAGTTGAGAGTTTGTGTGGATTTTGAGATGTGAGCAATGTCCTGCTATAAACTGGTGTTCTCAATTACTCTTAATTAGTTACAACGTCAAACCTTGTACACGGTTGATATCTGCCCAAACCAGTTTTCGGCCATGGCTAATTGTACTTGGCCATTTCGTATAAAAATTGTGTAGTTCATCTAAATAATATGTAATGAATTTAATTTACTCTTATTTTATCTACCCTTGAGACAGAAATATACATTTTTACAAACAAAGCCTAACGTGATCAATTGAAAGTTAGGTTGTATTAGGTTGGTTAGTATTAAAATCAACTTGATCTAGAGAGGTATAAACATTAAATATTTTTAATTTTCAAAAACCTATCCTAGGGAGCCGTAGCTAGCTAACGCATTGGTTTCGTGTTGATCTAGACTGCCGAGAACGGTAGATTGAGGTTTGAATCTCACTCGGGTGAACTGGCGATGGATTTTCCCTTCCTCCACGAAAATGTGGGTTCACTTCACCTAAATACAACCTTCCCCATTCCTCAATCATTAGCTTAATTAGTTCATAACCGTGTAAACCCGAACGGATAGTAAGACGCGGTACTAACTAACTAAATAAAAAATAATTTTCGAAAACTATATTAATTATAATTTCGTATATATAAATAAATAATTACCACTATATATGATCCTTGTCTGTCAATTAAAGCACTATCAATCTATAAAAAATTATATCAAAACTAAAACAAATATGAATGAATAGCTAGCGGAAGGGGTGTGGAGTTAAAATTATCCTATATCCTGGACGTTTAGCAGTTAAGGAAATGAATCCTTAGGAGTTCCATTTTGAGATTAAGAGGTCTAGAATACATTTTCCATCAATGACTTTCTTAAACATAAAAAGAATAGTTTCTTTTATTATAAGCTGTTACCAATAACAACAATAAATGCCACCCCGTTCCCACTGGACCATGTTTCGGGGACACACATGACATACACGACTATTTAGATAACACAATAATTAATATAATATTTAGCACCGCGTCTTACTACCCGTTCGGGTTATACGCTTTTAAGTAATAATTACTCTAATGAATGGAATTAGGAATGGGGAAGGTTGAATTAGAGGAAGTGAACCCGCATTTGCGTGGAGGAAGAGTGGAAAACCATTTAGGAAAAACTACCCCCAGTTCACCCGAGACCGAGATTCGAACCTCGATCTCCCCGTCCTCAGCAGTCGAGCTCAACACGACAAGCGCGTTAGCAAACTACGCCACCGAGGCGGGTAACACAACAATGAACTGTAATGCAATCAATTGTATTTCGTGTTGAAACTCAGAATTTTTATTTATTATTTAATTCAATGTATATTAGCATGTATGCTGAGAACACGAGAGAGAGTCCGTATTTTTTTAAATTTTTACGACAAACCACATTTTAGAGCAAAAATTAATGACATTTTATTTCAGTAGAATAATTTAGATTTTTATTTTATACATCTAATCAACTCAATAGTTCTTAAATATTTGCCATGTACAGTACATAGTAGTTTTTTTAACAGAACATTTGAAAATGAAGTAAAAAAGGACTTGCTAAATTCCGAGACGCATAAGACAAAATTTTCAGTAAATGTTGAGATTATTATAAATAAAATAAAATAAATTATAAGTGGCAATTGAAGTGGGTTTTTTTTGTAAAATATGTAAAAATACGGATCTTAACTATCGTTTCCTTCCATCTCATCTTAAGGTGCGGCAGGAGGGAGCACGAGTAATTTTACAGTTTTTAGAGCATTACACTTTTTTGGCCAAAATAAATAAAATATTTCTCCAGTAGCAACGTATAGTTTAGTTTTTTGCACATACTAGTATCAACAGATCTTGAATATCTATCATGGGTGTCCTGGAATGTTGTCAAAACTTTCTCTCTTTATTTAAAAAGTTTTGACAAAATTCCAGGACACCCATGACAGATATTCAAGATCTGTTGATACTAGTACAGTGGAGCGTCGTTAATCCGGATCGATCGGGACCGGGAACCATCCGGATTACTGAATTGTCCGGATTTTCAAATATGCTTTCAATTTTCTTTTCTGTGAACCTTCTTCAGAATCTAGTTTTGAAGCAAAACGTTGCAAACTGTCTTTCTTTGCTTTAATGTCACTAATGGATGAAGTTCCCACACCAAATATTTTATCGAGAGATGCACCACTTTCCCCTTTAGACAGTCTCCGTAGAATTTCTAACTTATCCCCTATAGATAAAAATGTATGTTTCCTTTTATTTGATAATGATGACATGATTAACAAAGTAGAAATATGTACCGTTTTAACTCTCACAACTAAAACGTCACAAGGCAACTACACGACTGCTGTAAAGTTTGTAAATGATAGCACAGAACTGAGCCGAACACGTGACCAAAGAGAGCCTCCCCTACCTGCTCTCACCACCGATCCGGATTTGCGATGCTCCGGATTTTTGACGTCCGGATTTCCGACACTCTACTGTATGTGCAAGAAACTAAACTCTACGTTGCTACTGGAGAAATAATTGATTTATTCTCACCAAAAAAATTATATTCTATAAAATTGTAAAAATACTCGCGCTCCCTTCTGCCGCACCTTAAGGAGGCCCCTACCGGAGCACTGAGACGTGTTTAAGACGTTTAGAAACCCCCGTTATTGAACAAGTAGTTTATTATTTCAACATATAATTTACACCAAAATGGAGGTGAAATATACAAATGTATCCCTAAATGATTAAAAAACCCTTTATCTAAAGATAATTCTAAACATTTAGGCCAATTATTGTAGTTACGATATCAAAGTAAATGGTTATAAAAATAGTTCCAACTTTTCTAAAACAAATCAAGTTGTTTTTTAGCGCATAAGAACATTTTAAGATGGTCGAGGATTGTTTAATTGATGTTTAAACTTCGGAAATGATTATTTCTCATAAGAAATACAAGGGTGTGAGGATATTTCCCTTCGAGTAGGCGGCGCCCTTGACGAATTGGTCGTCAAACAAAAGAGCGACGTCGGCGCTAACTAAGAGACCCCACCCCCTCCCCCTTCCTCCTCCTCCCCGCCACAAGTTTTGTCAACCAATTAAAAGTGAAGAGAATGGGGTTGTTAAGTGGTTAGTTTAATGACGAACTTAATTCTCAGCACGACCCTTAACATCGATAATGAGGCTGTTGAGAAGGGAGGGAGGGTGTCGTTAAGGCGATCCGCTGTGTTCTTGTAACGACTGCTCTTAATTTCTTCCGGGGCGGACAAAGAAAACATTTCGTTGTCCTGTCAACACATTCCGTGTTATAGAAACTCGTCGAATTAAAATTCCAAGAGGAGCCGGTAGTTTTTCCCTAACCATTTACAACTTTTAAAAGGGGTGAAAAAAAATTAGTGTAATTTGGTATCGTTTACTAGTAGAAGTCGATTGTTTTTTGTTGTTGTTTTTTTTTACGTCTTTTGGTGTCTGTACACGCTATTAGAGCCTTATTCCAATCTTGAAAACAAAACGGCCCATCCTTTGGCCATTAGTTTAGCATTTTGTGACAGGGAACAAACCAAAGATCCCCATAGTAAATGTCCTATCCTCACCGTGAACCGAACACAACACCCTTGTATAAGTAATCAGTGTAGAGCCCCGTAAAAAATTGTTTTATTTTTAGTTAAATTTCGTTTTTTTAAATCTTACTTTTCGGTGTTATTTCGTGTTTATTTATTATTATTATTAGTAATAGTAGTACCACGTCTTACTACCCGTTCGGGTTATACGCACTTACGCTAAGGTGTAATGGTAGGGTGATTGTGAGATGAAATAAAAGACCTACAGTTTAAAGTGGAATCCGAACCACGCTGGAAGCCTGGCATTCCCCACATTCACGTGTTTATTTAAAATAACATGTTATCTGTGTTGCTTTAAGTACTATTTACATATTGAGACAATTCATGCGATATTAAAATTTACTATTGAAAACTTATATATTTGCTTTAAAATTCTTTATCAAGCTTGTCTGCATATTTCACAATTTTTGTAGCCTAAAGTTAGCTTAAACTACTACAAAATACTAATCAAATTACAGCATGGTCAAAATTTCTGCTTAATTTCTTCTTAATTTCGTGTTTATTTAAAGATTATTTTTTTTGTAAAAGCGGTGTTATTTTGTTTTATAGGAGGGTTTCGTGTAACAAGACAATTTTGTTTAATTTCGCTTTTCAAAAACATTGTAAATGATATCTAGAAACTATCAAAAGTAAAAGTACTTTATTGGTGACCTGGCGGTCTAGTGGTAAGGTGTCAGACTTCTGTGCTGACGGCCGGGGTTCAATCCTCGGTCCCGGCACACATTTATCTGATTACCAAACCCTTCCTTCACCTCTGACAAGACATCTTGTGAATGTGGGGAATGCCAGGCCTCCACCGTGGTTCGGATTCCACGTTAAGCTGTAGGTCCTCCATTTCATCTCACNGCGTAAGTGCGTCTAACCCGAACGGGTAGTAAGACGCGGTGCTAATAATAATAATAATAATAATAATAATAATAATAATAATAATACCATGCAAATTAAATTCGTCGTTAAAAAATGTTTACGTTTAAAAATAATATGTGAGTTTGCATTTAGAACAGTGACTTATCTACCATATGATAGCATTATTTCTCTTAATATATTTTTCGTTTTGTAGTGACAAGGTATTTTTATTTCAAAAAGTGGCATGCGCCCGCCATATACCTTGCTCCATCGGGTGTTCGTCCCGAGGAACGGAAGGAGATGTCACGGTACAGCGCTCGCTGGACAAGTAGGCTCGTGTGAGTAGTAAAACAAAACATAAATTGAATGACGGGTTCATTTAAATATTTGTTTGACCTGAATTTTAGACAAGGGAGAGTTGAATCAATATATTGCTAGCATTGGGTGCGTGTAGTAAGCCATCAAGTCGCGATAAAAAAAAACAAATTAGATATTATTTTTAGCACCGCGTCTTACTACCCGTTCGGGTTATACGCACTTACGCTAATGTGTAATGGTAGGATGATTGTGAGATGAAATGGAGGACCTACAGTTTAACGTGGGATCCGAACCACGGTGGAGGCCTGGCATTCCCCACATTCACAAGATGTCTTGTCAGAGGTGAAGGAAGGGTTTGGTAATCAGATAAATATGTGCCGGGACCGAGGCTTGAACCCCGGCCGCCAGCACAGAAGTCCGACACCTTACCCCTAGACCACCAGGTCACCTAACAAATTAGAGTTACCTAAATAAGAGGATTGTTCACCGTTATGAGGTTGTATTGGTATGACGCCATATTAAATAATAGTGGTACTTGGTTTGCAACGTATCGGAGGATAGAAGACAGTACGTCAAAAATGGGTATCTAAAGAAAGTGTAATTTTTCAGAAAAAAAAAAGCAATACAGTATTTAGCAATACAGTATTTAATGTCCTTCTTTACTTTCTCGCTATCTTACAGATAAAGAAAGTTTTGTGATCGTCAAAAAAAATTGAATTCAAGCTTTTGATAATTCTTGACGTTTCATGACCCCCCTCAAATCCGAAAAAGTTGTTTTTGAATTTCCATCTGTCTGTCTGTCTATACCTCCAATTAGAGCCTACACTATTTTACCGATTGGGCTAAAATCTGGTATCTAGCGTTTTCATAGGGTTGCCCCGAGGGTTTTGGAATTGTACATCTAAACCTAAGATTAAGGGTAGTTTACTGAAAGGCAAAAAGATAAAAAATCGATTTTCTCAAAATCATATCTAACGATTTTGACCCGCCTCGGTGGCGTAGTTGGCTAACGCGCTTGTCGTGTTGAGCTTGACTTCCGAGGACGGGGCGATCGAGGTTCGAATCTTGGTCGGGTGAACTGAGGGTGGTTTTTCCTAAATGGTTTTCCACTCTCCCCCCCCCACGCAAATGCGGGTACACTTCCTCTAATTAAACCTTCCCAATTCCTAATCCATTAGATTAATTAGTACTTAAAGCGTATAACCCAAAAGGGTAGTAAGACGCGGTGCTAAATATTATATTATCTAACGATTTTGATTAAATTTAATTTCTAAACATTTATAAATTTTCCAAACAAAATGGCTACTCTCAATATTTCGGCGAAATGACTTTGAGGGCTCCGGGCTGAGGGTTCGGCCAGACTGACAAGCGTGCGAGCGCGCAAGCGACTGGGTGGCCACACTGGCGAGCGAGCGAGCGCGTAATTAGCAGACCCTAGTTCATTAGAGAATATGTCTCTGTCAAAGACACTTGGCACATCTCTGCTCCTCTAAAATTCTTACAACAAATATTTTTAATGTACTGAAGTGTTTTAAAATCAGATTAGCCGCACCAGTGGTGGAATGGTGCGTTGCACTCCATAGCTTTTGACTGGGAGGTAAAGGTTAGAAGGCTCAATGAACTGAAGGTGATTCTTAAAACTTATTTATTTAACATTTAGCACCGCGTCTTGCTAACCGTTCGGGTTATACGCTTTAAGAACTAATTACTCTAATGGATTAGGAATTGGGAAGGTTGAATTAGAGGAAGTGAACCCGCATTTGCGTGGAAGGAGAATGGAAAACCATTTAGGAAAAACCACCCCCAGTTCACCCGACCGAGATTCTAACCTCGATCTCCCCATCCTCAGCAGTAGAGCTCAACACGACAAGCGCGTTAGCCAACTACGCCACCGAGGCGGGTACTTATTTATTGTTGTGGTTTTTTCATACTCTCCAAACTAATGGTGATTATTATTTGTAAAGGCCTACTTTGACTATAATATTGAAGTATTTTAACATATCGGGCTTACATATATGTATGGTCTTACCAATTAAATTAGGCCATTAATTTCAAATGTGTTAAGGCTATCACTGATAGAAAAAAGTCAAATATCATGTCAAAATGAGAAGTTTCCCAGCACTCAATGAACCAACATAGAATAATATTGCCTAGCGCCTGTAAACTAGACTGTACCGGGTCGAGCGCGCGCGCTTGAAAAATAGAAACAGTTCTATCTTTCAAGCGCGCGCGCTCAGTCGCTCGCGCGCTCGCTCGCTCCAGTGTGGCCACCTCCCATTACAACCAATGTGTTCTATTTTATATTTTAGTCGCTCGCGCGCTCGCTCGCTCGCTCGCGCGCTCAGTCTGGCCGCCCCCTGATACGTAAATTCTCATATTTTATCATATCTCCGAAACTATTTAAGATATATTATTTATCATTGCAAATATGTAGATCTATTTATAAAACAAATATGGTATTCAAAACATATTATTATAAAACCAATATTTTTCAAGCCTTTTGCAAATATATATATATATATATATTTTTTTTAACTTTTCTAACAATAAATATAAAAGTATTGCGTCCGTAAAAAACCATCTAACCTGAAATGTTGATGGATGTCGACGTCTCATGACCCCCCGAACCCTAAAAAGTGGTCTTTGCAATGCCGTCTGTCTGTGTGTCTGGTTTTAACGCAATCATTTTCCAACGCCAGAGAGTAATTAAATATAAGTAAGTCTCTCAAAAAGTTTATGTTGTGTTTCTTTAAAACTCTTAGGAGGAATGCTTGTACAACAATGATCTATCTCCATTTTGGACTCAAAACTGGTCGAAATTTATAAATGAAGAATTAAATAGCAATGCACTGACATGAAGATGTGCAACACCTAATAAAATGTCAAAAAAATGTTAATCGGAAGTCGAAATTTTAATACGAAGTGTTGACCCTTGTGGATCCATTATTGATTTTTTTTTATCGTTCCAAACATACAAATGAGGACATTAGTTGCATAAAAATAAAATTATAAAATTTAAAACCGGGCCTCGAAAAATGTTTTACACAAAATAGTACTAAATATACTTGGGTTTGCTAGTGTATATAATTTTGTTTCACATATATTACGAGCTTTGAGTAAATATCTCCATTTTTAAGCAATAGATCGAGAAATTCCTTGCGGAGTTCCGTACCATTTATTTTTAAACCATATTACCAACCTCGATGACCTGGTTATCTATCGCGCCATTTTCGTGTTTAGCTAGACTGCCAAAGACGGGGATATCGAGGTTCGAATCTCACTCGGGGGAATTGGGGTTGTTTTTCCTCAATGGTTTCCCACTCTACTTCCACATGAATGCGGTTTCACTTCCTCTATATTCAACTTTCTCAATTACTAGCCCATTAGCGTAAATAGTATCTAAGCGTATAGACCAAACGGTTAGTAAGACACGGTGATAAGTTTTATTATTATTATTATTATTATTATTATTCGAACCATATTTGTACGAGAAACCATTTCTTGCACTTCATTTCATAAAAGATATAAAAGAATTTTTTTTTTATTATTATTATTAGCACCGCGTCTTACTAACCGTTCGGGTTGTACGCTTTAAGTACTAATTACGCTAATGGATTAGGAATTGCGAAGGTTGACTTAGAGGAAGTGAACCCGCATTTGCGTGGAGAGAGAGTGAAAAACCATTTATGATTATTATTATTATTATTAGCACCGCGTCTTACTACCCGTTCGGGTTATACGCACTTACGCTAATGTGTAATGGTAGGGTGATTGTGAGATGAAATGGAGGACCTACAG
>CABFVX010007462.1:20453-30733 GCA_902151425.1 Timema shepardi
CGTCTTACTACCCGTTCGGGTTATACGCACTTACGCTAATGTGTAATGGTAGGGTGATTGTGAGATGAAATGGAGGACCTACAGTTTAACGTGGGATCCGAACCACGGTGGAGGCCTGGCATTCCCCACATTCACAAGATGTCTTGTCAGAGGTGAAGGAAGGGTTTGGTAATCAGATAAATCTGTGTCCGGGACCAAGGATTGAACCCCGCCCGCCAGCATAGAAGTCTGACACCTTACCCCCTAGACCACCAGGTCACCCCTTTAAAAATATGAATGGTATTTAAAAAACACAACCAAGCAAACACTTGTTAGGCACGGTTTGTTTCGTTTCAACATGGAATACGATCATTTAAAAATAAGTGTGTGTTCCATAAAATCATTCTTAGAGCATAGAAATAGTATCTTTTTTTTTAAAAAAAAAAGCATCGAGCTGATATGTGTATGAATGTAAAGAATGCTTGCATATATAGGCAACACAACAGCGAGGAATCTTTTCTTGGAAACAATCTGCGAAAAAATCTTTCTTTTAAGGGCCTAATATAATATATATTTTTCTCTTTTTTTTTTGTTATCATTCCTGTAAAAAAAAGTACACCATCACGTCTAATTTTCTCTAAGAACCTTATCTTATATTCTAGTCAATGTTATACCTTTTTAAGCTCTAAAAATAAAAAAAGCTACACCCATTTTTTTATAGCATTAGAAAAGAAAAGTTGTAAATAATCTCGCCTATTTACGTTGCAGTAGCATTAATATCTTCAGCGAACCCCTTAGAGTGTGCCTACAATGAGGCTAATCTGGGTTACGTTTAAGTTCTGACTTGGCTATACAAACCTTTGTAGGGTTAACTGGTTTTTTTTTTAATATTTAAGATTAAGAAAATAAGATTAATATATTTAATACTACACTCTTATTATTAAATAATGTTATTTATTATTACTTTACTACTATACATAAATCATTAATTTAGATTAGTATATTAAAATAAACCAATCAAAGCCCCCTCATTTTATGAGTTTAAAAAATAAAATGAAGACATATCATAGTAGATATAATTTTTATCTACCAATCTTGAATTTATATATGTATCTGGAACTATTACATTAAGGAGAGATGGTGGTCACTGAGAGATTTAAATTTATGTTGGTAAATTTCAAAAAAAAAAATTAAAAAATATAAACGTGGCTCAGAATTAGGATATTACTAAATGTCATACATGCTCAAATATATCGTATGAGAAGTCTGTTAATAAATATGAATATATATTATATATAGATTATTTAAATAGGTATACATATAGGTTATATACATATGCATAGGTTATATATACATGTTCGTAGTTTATATATACAGGTAAGCTATACATATACTTATATATATACCTTAGGATTTGGCTAATTCGACGTTGGTTATTTCAAAAAATTAGCTAGTTCGAGCCCACCATGATTCCCCATGAAATTTCTATTTGAATCAATGGTAAAAAAAAACTTTAATTCGAATTTTAGAAGGAAATATTTGGTTAATTCAAAGCCTATACATACAATGTTAATTTTTAAAGTTTATGTTCATTCCAAACCTAACTTAACAACAATAATATTTATCACCGCGTCTTACTACCCGTTCGGGTTATACGATTTAAGTACTAATTACTCTAATAGATTAGGACTTGGGAAGGTTGAATTAGAGGAAGTGAACCCGCATTTGCGTGGAGGGAGAATGGAAAACCATTTAGGAAAAACCACCCCCAGTTCACCCAAGACCAATATTCGAAACTCGATCTCCCCGTCCTCAGCAGTCGAGCTCCACACGACAAGCGCGTTAGCCAACTACGCCACCGAGGCGGGTAACGTCAAATAAAGTCGGAGTTAGCTTATTGACACATAATAAATAACTGAACAATCGGGGAATTATGCACCGGTGGTGAGCGAGATTTCTAATTTAGGGGGTGTGATGGCAGATTACGTCAATTCTGATCCAAGTTTGCAGTTTTCGTATGCCACTAATTTTTCCAAGGTTTTTATATTTTCTGTTTGAATTTTTCTTGTTTGCTTATGTAGGTATTTATTGGATATGTATGTTTTATTATATAGCATATATAAAATGTGTGTAGTTATATGAAGCATGTTTTTAGTTGTTGATTTTATTGTGTACCAGCTGCCTAGATACTCTTGAAAATGGTTAATTCAATTTTAGTATATTTCAAATTTTTATTTAGATATCACTTGGGCTTCGAATTTAAAAAGTTATACTATAAGAGTATATATGAAACATAAATATATATACCTATGCTATATTTGTTTGTATGTGTATATATACAGAATCTTCGGAAACTCATAGCACAAACTTCACATATAGCTTGTTTGAACCAAAATTAACACAACATTTCTTTACATTTACATCCGGAAAACTATGCTAGTAAGAGTAAATTGTTTTCAAAATCTTGGCGTACCGTGCCGGGAGAGCAAAGCCGTTCAAGCATGCGTGTACAACAGGTTGCGTTAGGAGCTACATGCATGGAATTGCACACATAATAATAATAATATCAGCACCGCGTCTTACTACCCGTTCGGGTTATACGCTTTAAGTACTAACTACGCCAATGGATTAGGAATTGGGTAGGTTGAATTAGAGGAAGTTAACCCGCATTTACGTGGAGGGAAAGTGGAAAGCCGTTTAGGAAAAACCACCCCCAGTTCACCCGACCGAGATTCGAACCTCGATCTCCCCGTCCTCAGCAGTCGAGCTCAACACGACAAGAGCGTTAGCCAACTACGCCACCGAGGCGGGTCACACATAATAATTGCAAGCGCGTTCTGTGTTGTAGGACCGTTAATGATGACGCTCAGAACTATATGGACTGGTGGGTTGTTTACTATTATTAATGATGACCTTCAGAACTAGATGGACTGGTGGGTTGTTTACTATTATTAATGATGACCTTCAGAACTAGATGGACTGGTAGGTTGTTTACTATTATTAATGATGACCTTCAGAACTAGATGGACTGGTGGGTTGTTTACTAATATTAATTGTGGTATGTTCTGCTGCCCTGCTCCCAGATGTCGAGGTGTATAGTAACGTGTGCCTAACTCCTATGAACTGCTGAACACGAATGCTTGAACAGCTTTGCTCTCCCGGCACTGTGACCACCAAAACTTTGAACACAATTTAATGGTATTATCAAAGTTTTTCAGATGTAAGAGTTTGATAATTTTGTATTACTTTTGGTTCAAACAAACTAAATGTGCAGTTATGGCTATGAAGTTTCCGAGCGCCGTATCTAATAAATACAAATGCATATACTATAGGATATGTAAATATATATTAATGTGTGTATAGATATAATATATATGTTTGTGTGTGTGTGGGGGCGGGGCACGTTTTGCATTCGACCTACCATCCAGGCTATCTGCATATTTACACATATTAAATAAGGATAAATAAGGAAGAATTTAAAAGAAGATTAATCAAATTTGCATATAGGTAAAGTAGGAAACCATTTTATAAAAACCACTTCAGTGCACTTGGTTAATATTTCCGGTTACCAGCGAATCAAACAAAACTGACTAATTTGTCTGCGTGACAACAGGCGTAGTTTCTAAGTAACGTTAAGGCCAAACCTGCATCAGGGACCACGCGGACTAGGTGTCAGTTTTTTTAGTCTGGTGTTTTTCTGGTGACGGGGAAGTCAGGGCTCAAATCCCGGCTAGTTGTATAGAGGATGATTTTACTGACTATCCCCCCCTCTCTCTCTCTATTTCTATGCAAATGCGGGCACGTTTAATTTCAACATCATCTTCTTTATCACTATTATTATTATTATTATTATTATTATTATTATTATTACTAGCACCACGTCCTACTACCCGTTAAGGTTATACGCACTTACGCTAACGTGTAATGGTAGGGTGATTGTGAGATGAAATGGAGGACCTACAGTTTAACGTGGAATCCGAACACGAACCACGGTGGAGGCCTGGCACTCCCCACATTCACAAGAAGTCTTGTCAGAGGTGAAGGAAGGGTTTGGTAATCAGATAAATCTGTGCCGGGACCGAGGATTGACTCTTCTTCATCCATAAGCCATTAACGTCATTCATATGCGTATATTGCGGTTGGGTAGTAGAACACGAAGTAAAAATAAAAGAAGGAATAACATTTCAAAAAAAATATTTGACACGAGTACTGGGTAAGAATCGGACAACTCCAGTAACGATGATCAAACATTTTTCCTGACGTGTGTAACGAAATCATATCGTTAAAACCTGCTTTTCGAACCTCCCCAACAAATTTACATGTCTCATTTGTATCTCCATGGTCTCCTGTAACTTTTAGGTTCTTTCCTCTTCAACTGAACTATACAAGTAATAACTTAGTAGTAGGGTGGCCTGGTGGTCTAGGGGGTAAGGTGTCAAGACTTCTCTGCTGGCGGCTGGGGTTCGATCCTCGATCCCGGCACAGATTTATCTGATTACCAAACCCTTCCTTCACCTCTGACAAGACATCTTGTGAATGTGGGGAATGCCAGGCCTCCACCGTGGTTCGGATTCCACGTTAAACTGTAGGTCCTCCATTTCATCTCACAATCACCCCACCATTACACATTAGCGTAAGTGCGTATAACCCGAATGGGTAGTAAGACGCGGTGCTAATAATAATAATAATAATAATAATTAGAAAAATAGACGATCATGATAATAGTCTGATATTTTAAACGGATTATTTTAAATAATTATATACAATATTTTAGAGTCGAAAATAAATTAGATTCCATTACTCCAACCGTCAAAGTGACGATATGATACAGTTAACAAGTTTTATCCTGCCATTGTCCAGATCCATGCCAATGGTCTAACGTCGATGGTTGATCGTAAGATAGTCAATTATTGCACGCTTGCACAGCCATTATATAGGGATTTCGTTATTATGAAGGGGAGGTGAGAATACACAAACGCACGCGAGGTGACGTCACGATGCCTACAAATAGTCACGTAGATCATTGTTGATAGTTGTTGATCCATCGGAAACTCAGCAACATTTCCAATCACCCGATGTTTTGAAGGAGGTTCTTATTCCATCCGTCAGAGGTCAGCTACGTAAGTATCCTCTAGCAGGCGTTGGTAGTTCGTTCCTCATTACTTGCTAGTCCATTTTGAGTGTCGGGACGAGTTGTTGATACACCGGACCTCCCTTGCCCCAGTCGCCGATCTTGGATTCCCGTGTGTAGTTCAGCCTAGCTGGATTCTATTGAAAGCAGATTCATATTGTAAGTACTTGAACAGATTATTACATTGATTTGGATTGAGTTGTGAAACATATTGTCCAGCATTGTTGTATTATGTCTTCTTAGCCTAGAAGAACTACAACAGTGAAAAATACTATTGTAGGGATCCTAAATTTAATTGAATTTATTGGAGCAGATATTATGATTTGATGCGATACATCCATTTACGTCAGTATGGGGAGTGGTCCAATTGTAACATTATACGACGTAATGTTACAGTAATATAAATCAGTTAATTATACCCAATCATAAAAAAAAAGATTAAGGACCCTCCTCTTACGAAAATCCTGGATGCGGCCCTGCTGAATTAAGATTATATGAAAGGGGAAGCTTAAGGTATGATTCATCATAATCACGGAAATGAGCTGCATCTCAATCATAATCGAATAGATTTAAAAATCCTAATTGGAGACGGGAATTGAACCCAAGACTTATGACTTTAAGTTAGTTACAATATTAAAAATCCTGACCTTAGAGAAATAATGCTTTTACTCAAATAATGTGTAACTTTAAGGTGTAATGGAAGGAGACGAGGAAAAAAGACAGTTTTTTCTGTTTTTATTGCAGAACATTTCTTTGGCCAATATGAAAAAAAAATTATGGCTCCAGTGCAAACATAGAATTTAATTTTCTTCACACGATGACCTCAAAACTTATTGAATATCTGTCAAGTGTGTTCTTGAATCTAATGACAATATTTTCTCTTAATTTAACAAGTTTGTTAGATAATTCCACCATGCCCATTACAGATATTCAAGAACTGTTGATATCAACATGTGAATAAAATTAAACTCTATGTTTTTAATGGAGCAATCTTTACTTATTTTGGCCAAAAAAAGTGTCGGACAAGATTAATGTCACTTTTCTCTCAAAATCTTATAGTTTTGACTCTACAGATTCGTAATATTGGAAACTTAATGCTAAAGTTTATCTGGCTGGCTGGTCAATAAGAATTATTTCCTTGTGAGTGTTTAGAGTCTGAGATAGATAGGAGAGAAACTGTTGTTAGTCATATTTACTGCACGATTGTAGTTATAATTTGTGAAAATAAAACACCATCGCAAGTAATATGATTATTGTAGAACAGCAAACATTGTATCAAATTCAGTAATATATATATATATATATTATATATATATATAATATATTATATATATATATAATATGGAATAAAACTGGTAAACTATTTGACTCGGTAAAAAAAAACATTAGATGCTATTATTATATTTTCTAGATCCTTGTTTCCAATGGATGGACGTTATATTTTGTAAATTAATACAAAATTAGTGTTTAGGGCAATAAGAAACCTGTGTCCCTTTGAGTTATTTTTAAATGTGTAGCTATCTTTAAACGTTAACAGGGGGGATTCTCCTACACACACACACACACACACACACCAACCTTCCAACTCCAACACTGGTGACCTGGTGGTCTAGGGGTAAGGTGTCAGACTTCTGTGCTGGGGGTCCGGGGTTCAATCCTCGGTCCCGGCAAAGATTTATCTGATTACCAAACTCTTCCTTCACCTCTGACAAGACATCTTGTGAATGTGTGAAATGCCAGGCCTCCACCGTGGTTCGGATTCCACTTTAAACTGTAGGTCCTCCATTTCATCTCACAATCACCCTACCATTACACATTAGCGTAAGTGCGTATAGCCCGAACGGGTAGTAAGACGCGGTGCTAATAATAATAACTCCACCACTCTCCCACTCACCCCTTACCATTGTAAAATGAAAGCGACGTCTATCTACTTTGCCAAGGTGTGCTTTAAAGTATAAGACCAGTATAATATATTTTCCTAAAAGTACAAGAAGAATCTTGTTTATCCTTTCAGACACGCACCATAGACCTGAACATTACTTACTACCTCCTGCTATCTTATGTTGCCCTGTGCCATCAGGAGCTATGTTTTCCTTCCGCGCCATTTCATCGAGCGCAGTAGAGGCACATTACTCATTCCGTTCTAGCGTCTACGAGGAGGAGCACAAAGAAGTGAGCATTCGCAAAGGAATTGTGTTTTACAAGGTAACATGAATGATTTGGAGATGTGTGTGTAGTGGAGTATCGAGTGTATTTATTAAAAATAAAAAAAAGAATGGGTTGTTTAAAATGAAGTGTCCTAGGTAAATTATTATTAGCACCGCGTCTTACTACCCGTTCGGGTTATACGCACTTACGCTAATGTGTAATGGTTGGGTGATTGTTAGATGAAATGGAGGACCTACAGTTTAACGTGGAATCCGAACCACGGTGGAGGCCTGGCATCCCCCACATTCACAAGATGTCTTGTCAGTCTTGTCAGAGGTGAAGGAAGGGTTTGGTAATCAGATAAATCTGTGCCGGTACCGAGGATTGAACCCCGGACCCCCAGCATAGAAATACAACACCTTACCCCCTAGACCACCAGGACACCTCAGCCTTAATAAACAAAGCTGGGATTTGAACCCCCACTGGCAAAACAAACCAAAAGAGCTTGGTATTCGGTCTGAGTGCCTACCGCTACAGGTAGATTGAATGGTTACCTACACCAATGGAATATCCATTATAGCTTTACCATCTCGATATAATGGAAATACATATTTCGAATAAATTGGAAATTAAAACTATTTTATCACCGTCGATGAATGTTAAATGTTGGTTCGACATAAGGAAAGATTTGAATAGGGTTTTCTTTTTCTTCGTTCAGACTTGTATTAAATTCCTGAGAGTGTGCTTTGCCTCTTTTAGGCCTACTCTCGTCTCAGATCTAAACGACCTGACAATCATTTGCATACCAAATATCCGGGCTCACAGCTTCCAGTCTCCCCCCTCCACCGTGTCTTAGTGCCCATTCGGATTAGGCGCATACATTAATCACGTTAATGGAATACGGATGATGAAGGTAGAATTCTAGAGGAAATATACCTGTATTTTCATTGAGGGAGGGTGGGAACGCGATTATGAAAAACCATCCTCACTACACCAAACCAGTTATCTAATCTCTGTCTATCTTGTCACGGGAAATCCCGTCTAATACGAGAGTGACGCGTTAGACCATGCGACCATCAATGCGGGTTTGAGTCTTATTGTTTTCAGTGAATGGTTTCTATCCCACGCGTCTACTAAATACACATTTATAGTTAATTATTATTTAATTTGTCAGGTGGTGACACACCTAGTTTCGATTTAAGGTTCGAGCGTGATTATATATTTACTGATAATATCCCGGTCAATCAACCGTGATATGATATACTATGCAGAATTACACTGTATCCATAGCTTCTCACTACCCATCCGGTTTATTCGCATATTCTAAGACTCATCGGGGTAGAAATGAATAAGTTATAAAATATAGGGTGACCTGGCGGTCTAGGGGTAAGGTGTCGGACTTCTGTGCTGGCGTCTGGGGTTCAATCCTCGGTACCGGCACAGATTTATCTGATTAACAAACCCTTCCTTCACCTCTGACAAGACATCTTGAGAATGTGAGTAATACCAGGCCTCCACCGTGGTTCGGATCCCACGTTAAACTGTAGGTCCTCCATTTCATCTCACAATCACCCTACCATTACACAACCCTACCATTACACATTAGCGTAAGTGCGTATAACCCGAACGAGTAGTAAGACGCGGTGCTAATAATAATAATAATAATAAATATAGGAAATGTACCCGTATTTGCGTGTAAGATCATTGAAAAAACTCCTTCAGTAAACTCGGACAACATTCGAACCCTGACCTCTCCGTTATCAGCCAGCCAGACCTTGACCCGTGAGCCCACTGAAGCGGATAATGGGTTTTTATAATTGTGATCAGAAGGTAAATTAGAGGAAATGCACCCACATTCGCATGAAGGGGAGATATCAAAAAAGTACAAGAATAAAGTACGCGTGGAAAACATGCGTACCAGGCTATATATTCAAACTCCGATCTATTACTTATGTTAAAAAATGTTTCAATGCACACAACACCCCAAATAGAATGGTCCCGTTCATCAACCTATTCTCTTTTTTGTTTAACAAAAAAAAAAGAGTAAAAAAATTCTAAAGGAGAAAAACCCATCAGGCACACAGTTCCCCGATCTGCCATTAAGCGGAATGCGTCGGTCGACACGTAATCTTCAGCAAGTGTTGGAGATTGAGGGGCGAGGGATTGGGGAGGAAGGAGGTGAGTATGTTGGATGTTCAGGAGTAGGGAGGGGGTGGTACATTCAGAGACTCCTGAATTGCCCGCCTCTTATCATCCTCGGCGACAGACTCCAAGACTAGTTCTATTATGTGGATTACAAGTAAGAAGGAAGTAGGTGGTTGTGGAGGGGGGTGGTAGGATTCCTGGCACATCGCTGCTTACTGACTAACTTAAAACCACACGACATCCCTACATTCATTAAGGGGGTGAGGGGTTCATTTGACTGCGATAAGAGTCAATAACTTAGATCGATTCCCTACCTCCTCTCACAACAAGGAAAATGGAAGAACTTTTGAGGTTTTATTAGAAATTAGAACCAATTGAAATATGAATTCGTGTGTATTTTTAGGCACTTAGTTATGAATGTTTGGGATTTTATTTCTTCATATTTGGTTATATACCTACCCGCCTCGGTGGCGTAGTTGATTAACGCGCTTGTCGTGTTGAAGCTCGACTGCTGAGGACGGAGGGATCGAGGTTCGAATCTCGGTCGGGTGAACTGGGGGTGGTTTTTTCCTAAATCTTTTTCCACTCTCCCTCCACGCAAATACGGGTTCACTTCCTCAAATTCAACCTTCCCAATTCCTAATCCATTAGAGTAATTAGTTCTTAAAGCGTATAACCCGAACGGTTAGTAAGACGCGGTGCTAAATATTATATATTATGTACCTATTTCAAATTGATTTGTAAAGTAATCTGAGTGATTTTTTTCTCTAAAAAACTTATCCTAACTTAAACTTAAAAACTGTCTATTTTTAAACTACTCACATCGAATCAATTAGCATGCGGACTAAATTTCAAGATATATATATATATATATTTT
>CABFVX010007463.1:0-20156 GCA_902151425.1 Timema shepardi
CGGTACCCGACATATCTGCCGGGCATCCCCCTATCCGCCACCTGGGGAGGCGCCCGATGCGGGACCCAGCAAACCCGACACGGGTGGAGGGACACCGTGTGTGTGTGTGTGTGTGTGTGTGTGTGTGCGCGCGCGAGTGCTGTCATAGACCTGGGAGTAGTTTTTCACTCTCCATCTAGGCATATGCTGGCTCAAACTTCCCAATAGCGTAATTAGTATCTACGCACATAATCAGAGCGGGTAGTAAGACGCGGTGATAAATGTGTGTACCAGTGTTTGAATCACGGTCTAGCCGTATTCGACAGTCTAGACTATTTCTAGAGGGTGAGATTTGAACCCAGAACTTCCGTCTACGCGCAAACCAAACATGATCCTGAAACTTACATCGTGCACTCCACGATTTAGATATATCGAATAATTGATCGAATTTTACGCTAATTGTTTGGTGGCAGGAAGATGAAACGTATCCGAAAAAACCAGCCTCAATATCCGACAGGGGATAAAAACCCGACACCCTCCCATCTTTAGCAGTCTTGTATATTGCTAGAGTAGCGCATTAAATCGTGTGGTCGTTCTTTATGTTAATAACTTGCTGCTACGTGCAATACTAAGATAAATACCTGTTTAACATATGCTATGTATACCATTTAAATCCTAACAATTACCGAGCATTAGCCATTTCATTTATTTGTACTTAGTCCGCTCTTGCATCGGACGAGAGACTTGTTAACATAGAGAACTCCAATGGCAGAAGTTGTGCGGTGTTATCACCTATTAAGGGGTAACTAATCGTTTCAGCCTGAAATAGTGCCGTTGATTCAACTTTTATATTTACAAATACCAAATCAATTTCAGATAATTCATGTATATATTAAATATTATTAAATATATATTAGAACCGAACGGGTAGTAAGACGTGTAGCTAGATATTACTATATTAGAAACTCACGCGTTGTTTACTTGTGTCAATATATAGAAAGCTTGATAGACGGTGGTCACGCGTAGTTTACTTGTGTCAATATATAGAAAGCTTGATAAAGGCTTGGCATTCACAAGTCTTGTCAGACGGGGGAGGGGGGAGAGAGATGGGTTTGAAAATCTTTGCCAGGACCTATGATTGAACCCCACACCCCCTAACAAAGAAGTCATTTGAAAACCGGTTTGGGACATTTGTCACACAAAAAAACTGTCAATGACAGAGTAATCATAAATAAAAAAACGTTCGGTACTAATAATTATATCGCTTTTTTAGCAGGAGAGAGAGAGAAAAGTTTTTTTTTCAAACGTCCCAGGTTTGAATCCAGTGTCAAGCAGTTAGCGGAACATTTATTCGTTTGTAATCATGACTGGCTTCGATGAACTCACGAGGTTGAGTCTTGAATAACGGTATCGTGGACAATATGGTCTGCGGTTAAAACCGTATGTTTAAATTTACATTCAACGAGCTCAGGAGGACGTGTACCTCAAGGAGGTTAATGAATGAGTATGTAAGGAGCCTACTACCATTAACAGATGTTTAAATGGCCCACGTCATCTAACGACTTTCACGGGTCAAAAGCGGGAGGGTAATTTCCTTCGATATTGTAGTGTCCAACAAGGGAATGGCCGGAAGTCAGAGGAGTGTATAGAGGGGGGAGGCTGTCATTCAGCCATCCACAACTGGAGAGAAAGATTCACACACTGGCTGGCGCGACCCGCGGAGGGGTCGCATGTTCCCCCTAATAAATAACACCCAAATCCTAGTCAATAATTAATTAACAATCATTAATAATTAATCATCAAGAACCAACATGTCCGGGGTTGGTAGTCAAGAGGGTGATAGGGGGAGAGGGTGGGCTGTAGTGGAGGACAGGGAAATGAGGTCAGGGGGTGGGGGGAATAATGGTAAATCATACGGATTTGGAAAGTATGTTAATGAGCATCATAATACTATCTCGAGGTGTGACGTAGTGATCCCATCAATCCCGAGGGCTACTCAATACTTTGTTTTATTGATCTAAATATGACAGATTCCTATTTTAACTGTAATATAAAATAAATTGGAAAGGTATCATGATTGTCTAAGAGATGAAAGCACTAGTTCAATGAGTTAAAATTGTACCTTCCCGCTTTCCCCCCTTATCATTCATATGTGATTGACACAGCAATTTTCTCTCCTTGCCCCTCAACAAAGACTACTATTGGTACTTATGTAACACACATGTCTGAGTCTGTACACTGTTTATTATCAAATAGTTTCTGACTGTCCATATTGCTGTACATATCTCGCAGATAGTTTGTTGCAAGTTACCACCATTGATGTTTATAACAGAGATCTTGATATGCGAGGTAGAAATAATTGACCATCACTTTTTTTTAAATAATGAAGTGATCTAAATATAAAGAAATAAATGGTACGGAACTACGCACGGACTCTCTAGCTCTATTGTTTTAAAATGGAGATATTTACTCAAAACTCGTAATACATGAGAAACGAAATAATATACACTAGCAAACCCAAGCATAAATAGCACTATACTTATGTAAAACATTTCTTTAATCCCGGTTTTAAATTTTATAGTTTTCTTTTTAAAGAATTAATGTCCTCATTTGTTTGTTTGGACCGATAAAAAAAGATCAATGTTGGGTCCACAAGGGTCAACACTTAGTATTAAAATTTCAACTTCCGGTTAAAATTTTCGATATTTTATTAGTTCAAATCTTCATGGCATCGCATTTATATTAAATTCCTCATTTATAAATTTTGACCAATAAAATATGTAAATATTGACTAGCGAGTCTAAAATGGATACAGATCATTGTTGTACAAACATTTCTTCTAAGAGGTTTAAGGAAAAACAACATAACATTTTAGAGACTTACTTATATTTAATTACTCTATGGCATCGGAGAATGATTGCGCTAAGACTTAAGTAGTATCTCTTTACAATAAAACATGTCAGTTAAAATATTATAGACACTAAGAAATTATACAACGTTGGGAAAAGTTTTATTTAATCAACATTTTATTCTAAGGCACATACACGTTCAAACGCAGTTCCAATAGTTTATGAGACTAACCTATTAAACATTGTTTCATACGTACTGTATGTAGTAGCATATTGTGATTAACATTGTTAAATTCCTGCAAGAAAACAAGTGAGGTATTATAGTAATATTCTTACCATCCATAGAGAGACTAATGTCATCAACTACATTTATTAGTGCCAATGCCGTATTATACTTAGAACGAAAACCAGTTTGATACTGTTTTATCAAAGTATGCTAGTTAATGAAGTACAAAATGTGTGTGCACGAAATGTTAGAGCGCTTTATATAGAGTAGGGAGAATATAAATATTACAGAAGTCCTTAACACTAGTCGGGTTGTTATGCTTAGGTATAGAGATAATCTAAGCCACTCTCCATGGATTAGGGAAGACACCATTTGTAATTGAGAAGTTAAAAATATTGGTTATTGAAGTGGTTACAAAAATGTAGAGTTAAGAAGAGGAAGGTAATTAAAATTCTATCAACCCCAATTACCTTGGATTTAATTCTACGTAATGATGTATCTACATCCTGAGTTGACACTGGTGAAAGATAGAATCTTTTATAGTTTGGATAATTAGAACCAGGAGATGGTTGTGGACATGGATCAGTCTGCTGCAAGAGGGCTGTAAATTGCTCATTAAATGTGTCTGGGCTTATCTCAGTAGCATAGGTAAGTTTATTTAGACCAATCCCCTTTCTACGGAGATTTTTTCGAACCACCAATTCCATTTTCCACTTCAAATAAGTGAGATGTGTATTCAAGCTTGGCTTTTCTAAAATAATTAGTGCATTTATTGCGTAATTTTTTTAAGTGACACAACTAGTTAGACCACCATTGTTTAAAAGTATGCTTTACAACTACATTTTTTGTCCAGTTAAATACCAAAAACTTTTGAAAATTCCTTAACATTTACTCTCATTTAGACCTCCATGGTGACCTCCGGACTCCCATGTGTATATATTAATATGGCCCCTGACTTAACCTCTTGGACCACCCTCACAGTTCTCCTGTTAGGAAATCCTTTTATTACAACTGGAATGCCTGTATCTATTAATATGTCAATACGGATTATAGTATTAAATAATATGTCTATGATACATATACTATTATATAATTAACTTATTAACATAGTATATACTCTTTGTATCTCGACAGTATTATTGTTTTATATCAACAGAAAAATTGCAAATATCGTATATAAACCTCAAAATAACTGTCACAAGCTGGGATGATGTCACTCCGATCACCTCCGGATGAAGTTAAGGATAGCGAACATTTTACACATGAATGTAACCAATCGAACAATTTGGCACC
The DNA here is from genome assembly GCA_902151425.1 of Timema shepardi. NCBI lineage: Eukaryota > Metazoa > Arthropoda > Insecta > Phasmatodea > Timematidae > Timema > Timema shepardi. The sequence goes on from CABFVX010007463.1 coordinate 4,348, forward strand.
TGATATATTTATTGTTAATTACTTACTCTATGGAATTTTTAAACTCGAAATTTTATTGCCGCACTTACAAAAGTGCACCACCTATTCCTATCTTGAACAAGTTCTATCCATTCCACCTCATTACACAATATACTTATCTTGAGATCGTTCTATCCAGTCCACTTTATTCCACCCTATCCCTATCGTGAGCTAGTTCTACCTAGTCCACCTCATTAAACTCTTATCTTTTTCAGGTCCATTCTAATGCTATACTCCCATCTGCGTATAGGTCCTCCCCATTGGGTTTGCCCATCGGTGCCCTGAATATGTTTATAGATTTTTCACATTAACACTGCATGTCCTGCCCACCGTAATTTATAAGACTTGACTATCCTAACAGTGCCTTGTGATTAGTACAGGTTATTTAACTCATAATTATGCAACCTCCTCCATTCCCCAGTAGCCTCAACTCTTTCTGGAACACATATCTTCCTAATCACCTTGTTTTCGAACACCCTAATTTTGTTTTCCTCATGTGAGTTTACTGGTAAAATTGTTGTTTTGTGTATTCTGAGTTTTACACTCCATGACAGTAGACGAGATGTCAACAACTTACTGACCGAGATATAGAATGCATTTCCCGAAATTTATGGTTTTCCTAACTTCCAATATAATACCATTATTGCTAGCTAAAATGTTTCATACATATTTAAATTCACTAACCCTGTCAAACGATATGTTGCTCTAAGTAATTATAGACACACAATTTATTATTAGATAGCTCTGTGAATAATATACCTCTCCCCCTCAATTAATTATGCATTTAAAGAATAATTATGTTATGTTATAATCGATACTATAATCGAAAGAAGAGACTTTGGATTTCAAATTGTAATGTATCTTATTATTTCATCTTGGATTTGAGTTGGATATTTTTTCTTGGTGACAGAAAAATAATTAATACAGTAATCAACAGTACAATATGTTTATAGATTTATAATATTTTTTTAGATACACACACACATGCTTAATCACTCCGTTCCCTTATGGGGCAGGCAAGAAACTGTGCATATAGCCCAAAAACAACCCCATACTTAATCATTCCTCACTAACGTTCTCCAAACTTCCCTATCCGTGCACACTTCCTTCGCTTCAACAACATCCATACAACGAGTCATGAAAGCTCTTTTATTCTTAAAATTCTTATTGGGTTTTTTTCACACATTTGTCTACCATATTTAGCCAATGAATTTCCCCTTCATTTTGATCTACATACTTTACCTTCATATACGTACTTCGTCATTCATCCTCTTAACATGCCCAAACCAAAGTAGGACGGTTCTTTCACATTACCCTAATGAATTCCCTTTCAAACTGGACTCCTTCAGCACCCATTATTTACTTACTGACTCTGTCCAAATGAGTTTTTCTTCATACGTTTCTTAAATATCTCATTCCAATCGCATTCAACTTGCTAAAATATTTTTATATTAAAAATACAGTAAAAAATTACTAAGTTTAGAGAGACTAATACTATGATGACTTAAGTAAAAAGCCTTAATTTGGTCAAAATAAATAGCATCAACATGTCTTAGGGTAGAAATAAGAGAGACAACATATTCCAGAAATTATACTAAGTTTGTGACAGTAGACTTATTTTTTATAAAGCCACGTTGATTTTCTGAGGGTTTGTTCTTAAGCTGGTGGAAAGTATGCACGTGTATTATTTTCTCTAATTATCTATAGAAAGTGTTTAAGAGCGAAATTGGTCTATAATCACAAACATTTGTTTTTGACCCTTTTTTTAAAAATAAGTATGTCAATAGGTTCTTTCCATATAAGAGGAAAATATAAATTTGACTGGCTAATTTTAAAGATATGGACCAACAAAGGGCTGAAAATGCTGACACACCCTTTAACAATAACACTTGGAATTCCAACCGTCCCGGTACATCTAGAAGAACTAAAATGTTCTAATATTGGCAACATTCAAGGGTGTAGTTGTAGTAATAATAGTAATAATAATAATAATAATAATAATAATAGCACTAGCTACAAAATAAATTATAATAAATAGTGTAATCAACTTATCTCATCTCACCAAAAAACCACCAGACGGCGGTTCAACATAATCACAATCACACGTCAATCATAATCACACGTCTAAACAAGACCACAGCACGCGATCAACTGACTGACGTGACCTGAGTGCGAGTGATGACTGCTTGAAGCGTGCCGTGGGTAAAACTGTCAGCTATGCCCGAGGCTATTCTAGTAAATTTGATTAGTCCAAAGAATAGTGTTCTAGATAGATTGAGATCTTTCTTGGTGCTTCGTGAGCATATGTTTTGTCATACGTTCCCCTCCCACGTGACCCGATTATGTTCCACCAACCTTGTTCTAGCCCTATCCTTTTTCTGGGTCTAATCATTTATAATGAATGTGTGTTGCATTACCGGCACTCTTGGAATTGACTCTTACTAGAGAAGGAGGTGGCGTTGGCTGCACGTTGTTGGAAAATGTAGGACTAAATAAATGTTTCAGCTTGTATAATTTTTTTAATGTAACTTTTCAAAATTCTCTTTTGGATTATTAACTTCTTTTTTTAATATCAAATATACCGTTGTATTAAAATTGAGTTTGTACTTGGCATTTCTGGTTTGATAAAAAATTCCAAAACTATAGTGAATCAAAAAACTCAGTTATCATTCATAGAATCGAAATATATCGATTGTTTATTTTCCAGCATCTAATGGGGTAGGGAAGAGGAAGTCAGTTAGAAGTAAGTGAACCAGAATTTGCATGAAAGTGGTGGAATGAATATGGAAAAATCATTATGATAAATAACTTGTGAAAAACCACCCTCAGTTTACCCGGCCGAGATTCGAACCTTGAACTCCCCGTCAATGGTTAACAAAGGATTGTGAGACAACGAATCTACCCTTAGACCACCGCTGTGGGTGAGTAAATACTTAGACCGATGTGATAGAACAGTTCTTATAATAACCTAATATAGTTATGCGTTTAGGGCTAATGGAGGGTTATTGGCAACAAAAAATATTTGGAATTTTTTCCCCTCCCCCCTCTCACGAATCTATAACAATCCGCTGCCACTGAATTTGAACTATAATATAAATTTTTATTGAAATTTGATTGTAAAAGAATCGTTAACGTGATCAAGTCATATAAATTTAAATTGAATTAGTAGATATAATTGAAGACAGTCCTTAGAATTAACTTTTAATATATAATATTTATCCTGAAATATTTTGAAAATTCGACTATGTAAATATTCAAATACTACGTTTAATCGTATTCCTTATATGTACCTTTATACATTATTTTCATATCTCTTAATATTATATCATGATAAATAAATTATTTAAAATCTACCCCTGGTATTTCCGTTATTTTAGTGTATGTTTATTCCACGTTCTACGAGCACCCATGGATTTAATTTTATTTATCTATTTATTAGGTCATAAGGTTTCCAATTAAGAACACAAAAAGTTGGCCGTTTGGGGACTATTTACCGCAACTCGGCTGAGTTTATGCACAGATCCAGGTGGATAAAAATCACATCCAACCAATCTTCGGCTTATTGACTCAAGGAAAAAATATAGAATCGTTAATTACCATAAAATGTTATATTAATTATTGTACTCTAAGTTATAGGATAGATAATAGGTTGTCTGAGAGATAGTTAAACTTAAAGGAGTTTAAATATATAAACAGTAAGGCTCAAGGTAATTTAACAAATAAACATTTTAAATGCCTTGGTCCCTCTTTTCTTTGTTTTATAATATGTTATTATTCTCGACAAGTAACAATATTGTATTTATAAGGTGATCCATTAAATTTGACACTCAAAGTAAATTAAAAATAAAGAGAGAGAGAGAGAGAGGTGAAGGCTCTACTTGTAACTAGAAAACCATTCCCTCACAGTAATATTGTTTTAATAAAGTCATACACTCTAATATTTATTTGTAAACTAAATAAACTAGTCGGTTTATCCAGGCTCCAGGCGAAAAATTGCCTAGGCCAACATTATTGTTTTTCCAAATCACATGGTCTGTAGTAAAGCCTGGTGACAGTTCAAACGTTTTTTGTATATTGTGCCAATCCACAGATCAAAATTTATTCTTAAAACCTTAAACACTTTTTTTAACACCCGCAACCCATTCATGATAACGTCCAAGCATTCATAAAATAATGTAAATTACATGTGTTAGTAGTGTTCTGGCCCGATTAGAGCTACAGTTTCTATGACGATTCAAAATATTCACTACATCCTGTGTGCTAGATTTAGAGTTATAATTGCACTACATTGCTCATAACAGCACCGTGATTTCCCCCCTCCAATTTTTACCGTATTTTTTCATCCAGAATTTATTCCCCACGCCCCTAAATAATTGTTCGTTGTTTATTTTTAACGATGCTCATTAGATTTTAATGTGTTCCAATTAGTTTTTTTTAACGCGTGCTCGTTGTTTTTTTAAGTGTGAACATTGTTTTTTTTATGTTTGCCATTGGATCGTTTGTCTGGGTAGGATTGAGACTGGCGCTGAAGATTATTTGTGGGAGTCTTTTTATTTATTTATTGGTAGAGGCAACGTCAGGTACTCCTCCCGCAACTTCCCATAAAATGTCGGCATCGACAGTGAGCGCGCAGGATGAACCACTCCTGATGGCCGTTTAGCGTAAAATGTAAAATTGGCTCACTCTCAAAAGCTCCTAAATCAATTTTTGTGTTGTAACCCACACCCTCCCCTTCCCTCATTGATATGGTAATGGGTTTTCCCAGTGATGTCATCGCAACCATGGTGACAGTTTTGCTGCTCAACAGGACAAGTCGAGAGAGGAATAGATCATGACCTTAAATTATGTAACAATGGGTTTTCCTTGATGACTCATATCTAGCACCAGTTTGAAGAGTTAACAAGACAAGTCGAGACAGGAATAGATTGGGATAATGAAACTGTGAGCTAATTAACCCTGTTAATTCTTAGTGCCAGTATGGCTAATCTACAAGTCGAGACTCGCATCTGATTACCATACGTGTAAAGGACAGACAGGTTTTGCGTGAATAAAAAGCGATATTAAAAACATATACTTATTATACAGTAAAGGTTTCACAGATATACGTAATATTTATTATACACTATTACAGGAATGACGCATATATTCGTTCATACGTTTTTCTACGGTGTCTTTTAGATGTATCAGTAAGAAAAATTTAGTTTACAATACATCATACAATAGTTCAAACCGATGACTTGACGTGTTTAATAAGTAGCACTGATAAGATCCAGATTTATGATGTGCGTTACTACCGTAGGCTGTTCGAGATCGATAATATCCGCTGATTTTGTTAGAGTGTCTCATACATCTAAGACGAGCGTGTCGATCAAATTATTGTGATATCGTGCGATGGGTGTCAACAACATATCCTGTCGGTCAATGGTGAAATCGATCAGGTCCCACACCTCACAAAGACGCACCCAGCTAAGTGCTAGGTAGAAGACGCGTTTGAATACAGCATCTTGTTTCTCGCTGATGACGACCATACCTTCACCCCACATGCATCTCAGTGAGATCTTAAGATTAGTCGGGCTAATCTTCCGATGAGGCTTCGCGTAGCTAAAAAACACTTTGATATGACCGACCTGTAGTTGCCCAGTTCTTGCCACTCTGTACAGTTAAACACCGCACAATTCCCTCCGCATATTTCTAAATGGATATATGGTGTAAGGTTGTTCTTGACAGTCATGCTGACAATAACTGGTTTGGGTTAAACTTCATCCAACAGAAACCATGTGTTGAAAATAGTGGTGATGGCGAGTGGCTTCACAGGCTTTGCTTTGCGTGTGCAAAGGTCTTGATCTTCCACATGATGTTTGATCGCTTCAACGACTGTCGTGATTATGGTCGACACACTTTCGGGACGCACCTGCTATAGGGGAATACCAGACGCACGCCTGTTGGACGCAATTTTTGAGGGGCGGCTGGACCCCCCCGTCTTGAAAAATGTGTTGTAATATCTCTAAAACTTAGCGTCGTTGCCTGTATGATTGTTGAGCTAGAATAGAGATATTAAAGTTTTCATTTGAATTTTCTGGCCACGATAGAGAAGGTACATGATAAATTAATATCCGCTAACGTCTGAGGCTATGCTTTGAAGTTGTATCGTGTTTAAGACGTGCGTGAAGTTCTTTTGCGTATAAATGCCAGAATTCCATACTCTAAGTACTTGACGCCGATAACTAAGTACAGTTAAGAGGAGGAAGCGATCATTATCTCATAAATCTCTATCAAAAGATGACATTTCAACAGTCCATCCTGTAACTAGCCTGTTATATAACTTTATACAACGCATCAACGGGATTACATTAATTCCCTGAAGTGTTTAATTGCTTAGACTGATGAAATATAATGAATATTATTTATGTTAACTATATATTTGTGGTTTGTATCTATTTAATAAACTATTGTTAGCCTTATATTTTATTATTTGTATTTATGCAACCTGCCTTACAAATAAGTCAGGTTAAACCCGATCGCACAGAATGGAACCACAGGTTTATATCGGTGAAGTATTATGGTGTGCGTCTCCATCTTCAATCATCATATTTTGAATTCTCCAAACGATGGAGACCGAACAAAAATTCCATATAGAACTATCTGCAATGCACATGGTGCAGCCCAATTTATGTATTTTCAAAGACGAACAACCTCTGTCATACAGATCTACGACAAGCGTAGGCGTGTATTTGGCTAGAAACGTTTTATTTTCTGCCCCCTTGACGTAGACGGTTTCTGCTCGCATTATACCAGGAAGATTAGGTATTCGAGCAAGCTGTAATCTACATCACCGCTATACCAGCAAATACCGTGCAGTTGTTTTACGATATAGTTGGCTTTCTTTTTAGGATCATATCAAAGTTCCTTTATAAGGTATGGGGGTTTTAACGCCCAATGTGGAAGTAATGTACCGCATACAGATAAAACACTCAGTTCCTTGACGATAAACTCTTTGCTGTCATCCATTAAGGTCTTAATAACTACAATGACGTCCATGATTTAAATTATGAGAGTAAGGAGGGTGAAGTGACGTATATTAACTCCTAAAATCAGTCACAACCTTTCTGTCCTTGTTGATGGTTAAGATGTTGGCAAACTCCCGGTACACGATATAGTTGACGGTTTCAGTGAGAGCGCTGTTGAAAGTCACTTCGATGCTCAGAGAACCACGACTCATCAAATTCTAATGCGATTTCATGTGGGCGGAAAGATTAGGTGTGAGACTACAAGCCTTGAGATGATATCCCTTATTGTAGGCTTCTTGTGTAATGTCACCATCTTCGTTCATGAAATGGATACACGTTCATGAAAACAGTGTGTGGTAGGTAATGACATAGAGTATGTTTGAAAAATCGGACTGTAATGGTTTCGACGGCACTTGTTCCCCGTTCACGTACAACGAGAAATGGTGGCTGCCGTAGGTTTGGAAATTGAATATGTTTTTGGTGGTATCTCAGTTGAACGCAGCACTTGAAACAAATCCCACGATGCATCGTATGGGTAACTGTCCGATGAATACATTTTCCAGTTATTTCCCGTGTAACCTGTAGGAATAGTGAGTGTTTTTACTTCTACGCAGGTAATAGTATACTTTGCGGGACTCACGCTTAATGATTTGGCATGTGCCAACAGTATAGAAGGTGATACTTTGGAACGTTGCACTAGAAGACAGGCCTCAACGATATGAACCTTAAGTGTGGGATTTCAGGGTCGGCCATACGACTAAAACCGTATATAGAACGGACCAACTTTATTCTGAGCTAGGTGCTGTTCAAAAAGCATTTCTCTTTGTTAAACACATAACCGTATAGATACGCTAAAAGATCCTTCGTCTTGCATTTTGCAGTGAGAATGCGACGAGACTCAAACCACTAGTTGCCATCGTTAACCTCTTCAAAGGTTTCGGGGCTGTCTGCAAACCACATACTGCAAGTTAAATGTGTTCTTTTGGATTTAATATTGTAATAGAGCAGTGTCTCAAAGTACAATCTATAAGCATACGTATTTCTGGGCAATGAGACTAAATTTTTGTTTAAAAACACATTAATCCGTATGAATAGCGAATGCAACCAGTTGTTGACAAGAGCGAGTTGATCCACCTCGGTGATAGCACCACCATCGTGTTTCATGATAACCATCCTGAGATAGAACAGGGTCTGTGAAAGATTGATATATAACTCGCCTTGACCAGTAACGGTACATTCAATGGTCAAATCATCAGTAAGGGAAGATACAGGTTTGTACTTTCCACTTTTGAGACTGGTTTGCATGGGTGAGATGGAAAAGAGATCAAATTCACTGCTGACACACTCGCAGGACTGGGGGTGTAGAAACTACATTTCAATTGAAGATGTCTACCGTTTCTTTTTTGACATTTTTGTATCGGGCAACGGCAGAATACTGACGTCGGTATTTATTACTACGCCCTTTATAGCCTGAGCCAGTCATCAGTGTGTCGATTTTCCACTCCGACACCGTTTACGGTTTTTTCCAGCCTCATCGACACACTGGTGTAGGGCCTATTTGAAAGGACAACGCTAATTGGTGACTTGGAGAGCACGTCAATACCCATATGATGCACTTGTTTTCCAATGGATTTAGCACCGCTTCTCAGCAACGGTACGACGCTCTTGAAAATGCCGCTGAAGACATTATTTTTCCATGCCGACGTTGATAGGGAACACCATGGTAGAAAGAAGATATTCCTGTTCCAGCCTGGTTAACGTAGTATATCTGGTAGAGACAGTTATAAAATGATGATTTACGCACACTTTTCCAAACTCGAGTCTTACAATTTCACCATTGTTTGTACTTATATTGATTTACAGGCTTTCAATATCACTTTTACGTACAGGCAAGTAGTGAAACGGAGCATAGTTAGCTGTCTTATGCATGTCATAGATATAGTTTGTGTTGTTGATACCGACGATCTGTAAAAGCGGTGCCACAATGTCTCCCATGGTCTGAGTATTAACGATATCCGTATAGATATATATTTTCGAGCGCAAGCCTAGTAGAATTCTGGAGTCATGTGGTGACTTTTGGACTTTGATCAGATTAGTCTTAGAATCGAAACCAAGCTTTAGAATTACTTTACTGAATAGAGTCAGCAGCTGTATATATGGTAAAGAAGAAACAACATCAATTTTTTTGTTAGGGTTTGTGTACTTAAATACAACTCCAAAATTCCCTTTAAACGCCTCTACATCATATAGGGCTTTGACCATTTCATGGATAGTGCTGTAATTTATGGGCCGGATGTGATACTTTAACATTTGTTCCACGCCATTAGCGTACATAAAGTTATGCCATACAATATTTTGGCCCTCAGGTATGGTGGTAAAATAACATGAATATTGAAACTCTTCGAGAGCGAATTCCCACTATCCATTGAGTGTAGGACTGTAGGGTAGTTGCATAGTGAAATCTGCAAGGTTATTTTTCGGTAAATATCCCATAGAGCTGTCGCTCGGAAAAGTGATGTAAAACTGGTCCTTCATGGTAGGGCGATGATATAACTGGCAGTAATCCAAGAATGAAACTTGGCGCGGTAACGTTTCCACTGCACGTACACTTACATCTGGTGCCTTTACCCTTAATACGGAGTATTTTATCAACAATAAAGGTTTATGGAAGACGTACGCATTGCAATTCAGACTGGTAATGTGTTCCCTCCACTTCCTCGACATCGAGATCGGTCGACTTGTAGAAGGATGGCCGTTACAACACAATACTCCTGATTTTGAACATTTCTTTGCTCCAAATGCTCTCGTAGCCCTTTTCAAAAAGCATTTTGGATTAGCTAATACCCACTGTATCATCGACCTTGAGTTTTGTCTTACTATTTGAGTTTGGGCACCACTTACCGTACAGATTATCTCGGACTTAAAGCAAATTGGTTTCTGAAACATCTGCGGGCAGCCATATTGATACTGGAAAGGGGGCGCTCTCCAATGTAAAATGGGTGTTACAATACAATGCTTTGATCCTCACTTAATCCTCTTTTATGTCAAGCTACACCACTTTTAAGAGCCGCATGGTAGGGGTATTCATAAATATGAATATTTTATCTTGCTAGCAAATATATACATATTAACGAAGGAATCATTACAATTCAAAATGTCTACGATATACTTTACCTTTACCGTGCATTGGTAGTCACCAAAACTATATGCGGTAATAAATGATAACCAGGATCCACGGACCTGAACACCGTTTAACAGATCAAAATGAGACGTCATATTAAAAAACTCAAAGAAGAGGATCCAAGTCGTGATGCTCGAAAGAATATTGGGATAAGGGTGGACTCACTGAAATGAAACCATTTCATACATACCTTTCCGAATATAAAATCACAGTGTTCAGGGAACGTCGGGGGAGGCAATTCCTATCTAAGTGGCCTACCCGTCACAAACATTCCTTCAAGGGCTACATTGATTTGTATTTTGTCGACAATAATCAAAACTATTTTGATATCATAACATTATTGACAGCCGTGTTTAAGTGTTCGTACATTTGCACAAAGTGCTATATACCGTTCAACACAAAGAACGAGCACAAATGTGAATCCACGTGCAAAAGGTGCTACGCTAAAACGGTTTGCATTGGAGCTTGATCTTTGTTCTGAAAAGACTGTAGGCGTTGATTCACAAAACCAACTTGTTTTGATAATCATTAATGTCCCGGTTTTTGCAGAGGTAACATGTCAACCTGTGATGTCAAAAAGGTTTGTGAAGTCTGTGGGCAACTATTGAGTTTGGAAAGAGCAGAATCTTCACGCAGGTGTATAAGACATTTGTTGAGTTTGTGCTTCCTCAAAGTGCGGTCAGTACGTACTTCACGAACCTAACCTCTGTGCCGTGCAGACGTATTGCAAGTTCTGGCTTCCATATTAAGAGTAGTGACAATCATTGCACCAAATGTGGGGCGATAACATTCCCATATTCAAGGATGATGCTACAATGGCCCAATTTTTGTGATTTCTAAAGCAAATTAAAGCCAAAAAAATTAAGGACATCACCCTCCTAGCCTAAATACCATAGGCTAGGATAGAAATTTTATTTAAAAATATATGATGGAGGTAACAAAATGGACTCCCAAGCTCATAATGAATGGTGGGAAAATCATGCTAATGCGTTACGGCCTGCTCCAATTTATTGACTCGCTGAATTATCCTCCTATGTTTTTGTCCAAAATGCCCAAGATATTTGGCTTGAACGAGTCCTTGGCCAAGGTTCACTTACCCCATTTTTTAAATAAAAAAGTAAACGCTCAGTATAAAGGTCCCTTGCCGCCAAAGGAGGACTACGGTATCGATGAGATGATGGTTGAGTGAAAGGAGAACTTTGAGAAGTGGTATGACGCACTGTTCAAGGACAATTATGTCTATGATTTTAACTATGAGTTGTAACTGTATGGCGTGAAGATGTACATAGCCTACGGAAGGCCTGCCTAAACTTTAGAGACATGCTCATAGAAAAAGCAAATGTGGATCTGTTGAGAGAGGCGTGTACGATCGCAGAAGCGGCCATGTTGTTTTACTACAGAAGTAATCTTTAAAAAAATACCATCATTATCATCCCTAACGGTGGCTACTGGTATGCAAACGAAAAGTCACACTTCGCTGTACAATTGCTCTGCTGGGATACTAATCAACACCGTGTTTTTATCCTTCATGCGGGCAACGGCCGTGAAGAATATGTATTAGGGCGACGTGTAGACAGTGTTGTTAAAGCTGGAGATACCACCACCATCTTCCAGTTCTGGGCTGTTATTTTCACGGGTGCTCTCTCTGTTATCCTGACAGGACCACCCCTAGAAGGCATATCCAAAGTTACCATGACATCCTCGCAGAATTTATTTATGCCTATATTGCCTATACAGATGCGCGACAAGTTAATGTTCATCTTGTGCAGGATATGCGGGGAAGAGGAAAATCAAACGGCATGTCAGCACAATGACAAGAAATATCGCTTGTTGACAGGCGTCTGGGGGATGGACGAGATCCGGAAAGTCGATAATAAAGGCTACACTTTTGAAGCAGTACATGAAGTGTGGGAGTAAAATGTATCTGTTTATGATTGTTAAATATGTTCTGGTGGATTTTTTCACGGGTACATTGATACTTTTTTAAAACTAAAAATTAAGCCAGTGGATGGCCAGAGTGGTGTACCTCACAATATTAAAAGTTAACTTATAATCAAAATTATGAGAAAAAGGACGGGGTAAAATTCAATTTAAATTTTGTTTATAAAAACCCTGGTCTTCGCAAGCTGGCTAAACTCTTTTTAAATTCACTATGTGGAAAGTTTGGGCAAAGGCCCGATTTACCACACATAGCCGTTGTCAATGATTGTGAGGGCATCCACAATTACTTTCTTGATCCATACATTACCGTAGACAGCGTCATTGATGTTCATGATGAGGTTATGTTCCTCAATTACAAGGATGCGCGTGAGGCGTTGTGCTCTAAACCTAACACGAGTGTGATGGTGGCATGTTACACTACTTTTATTGCTAGGTTGTACTTATACAGCATCCTTTGATATTGGTGGACCACGTTTAGTATCATGATACAAATAGCGTTCTATTCACAGTAGGCCCCGTCGATTGGAGTCCAACGACATGAGACATTTTAGGTTACCTCACTGGCGAACTTCAAAATCACGGCCCAGGAGGATATATTAGCGCTTTTGTAGATGGTGGCCCCTAGAATTACGTGTACAAAGTTTTTATTGGTGGCTATCCTGCCGAAACATAAACGGTTTGCAAGGTTTGCGGGATCACCATAAAATATGGCAACCGGAACGACGTTTATAATGTTGTTTTAAAAGTGATGATCACCAAATAGGCTGCGGAAAGCTACATACAGATACCGCACAAACTTGTAATAAAAGGTATTGTGACCATATGTACCATTTCGCAGAATAAAGTTTACCGGCCAGTGTACACCAAGCGACGGATAAATGATGATTTTAACACGTTATCAGACACGGTATCAGAGTTCTTGTAAACGTGCTAGCCACGAATAAAAGGTGATAATTTAGACGGGCTAAATAATATTCTTTGATTTTCTTTCATTCTATACAGTTACACTGACACACCCTTTTTTAAAGATTTGAGTTTTTTAATATTTTTTTCTGCATTTAAACACACCTATAATTTATATTTATTTGTTGGTCATATTTTAATTCTAGTCAATTTTGATTGTTTTATTGTACATATTTAAAATTTAAACCAACTATCTGTATATATATCTGAATACTCTTTAAACTCTACTTTGTAAATTAGCTTAGATAATTAGTACTGAACCCGTTATTCCCACTACGACATCATAAGATTGATTATTGTTTCTTTTACATCTAAACATGTATAATATTTTTCAAGGTGTAATATATATTCTATTACTATCATTTTTTTGTAATTAAATATTTAAAATACTCTTTTCATGATGTGAGTTATATTCTAAAACTTTTTTTTAGTAAATAAATACTATACAAACATTTATGTATGTGTTTTGAAGTATACAGCCCTCCCTCTTATCCTATAATTACAAGTTCATTTATCTTGTAATCTCTGTCTCAAACATAATTGATGAGTTGAAAAGTCAATTTTCGGCAATCAACAGTAGCCCTTCCGGCTGTGGAAAGTCACATTTTGTAGCCGATACTATCCGACACTTGGGCAAAATGTGTCACGTTAAAAATGATCAAATCACCTGGTATTATGATTTATGGAAACCGGGATTCGAACAAAACGGGCCAAATCCCCACGTCATATTCTGTAAAGGCTTTCCGGAAATGGATGATGCCTGTAATGACGCTCCACAGCTGATTATCCTAGATGACCTTTTGCTTGAAGCGAATAAGTGGTCGTCGAACTTTTCACCAATGGATGCCATAATAAAAATATTATCTTCATGTATCTTACACTTATCATATCTTCCACCAGGTCAAGGGCCAAAGAGACATTTACCTAAACCCACACTATATCGTTCGTGTTAAAAATCCGAGGGATCAAGCTAAGATTCAACACTTTATACATTATGAAAAACCCCGTGTTTCCCTAGAGGTGTATGCTGATGCTACAAGTACTCCCCATGGATATATATTGTTTGATTTCAAGCAAGGTACACCCGAATGGTTTGGATATAGAACCCACACAAATGTCGGGTGCTGCGTGTATCTACCACGCAAAAGCCATAAAAACACCGATACTTCCCGATTGCAGATCATTTCATTGCCATGAATTGAAAACTGCAGACAAGAAAATCCTAGATTCAAAACTTGACAAGTCCAAATGAGATTTATACCAACAAGTGCTACAGTGCTATCTACACATTAGTCAGCACCCTCCACCACCTGAAAATACCACTACAGCCATCCCTGAAGTGTCTGTACTTCTCATCTCTGATGTACTCAATACTGTACCTGTACAAGTACGTAAAAAAGCCGATCATTTACTAGAACATATTATTTCCCAAGCCGGTATCCTTAGGACGCAAACGGGAAAGTGAGTATTCACGATACGCCTCTCTGTGGATCCAATATATTTGATTTAGTGAACGATCTGATCAAAGCGATAAGACACAGCGAGCCGTCGGGGTGGCAAGAGTTTCTCACGGTACGGCAATACTATTTCGGGTTAAATTTCAAATATGTTAAATCTTTGATCAAACTAAATGCAAAATGTTTTAGTTAGCTTTTTATTGCATTTTAAATAATTAATTAACATATTAGGATATAAGTTATGATACTGAATTTCTGGATAGCGCTAGTGAAGCGATAGATGGACAAACGTTAGATCATTATTTTGGTTGTATATTTTTTTTGTCCAGGCAAATGCTAGGTGTCATATTTTATGTTGTTGATATTATCTCAATTTTAATTTATATTATGACAGGATAGTTTGACGTAAATTGATCTTATATTATAAGTTTGAAGTTTATGATCAGTATTCCGAATAACTGTATTAAATTATTACAAGTTAACAAATTAATGTAAAAAATATTTGGAGAATAATTATCTCGAGAAACTTTTGAGTAAATATATGTGAGAATCTCAAGTGAGAAATAGAAAATTATTTGATGTTTTCATGGGATATACACAAATTATTGTTAGTATCAAATTGATGGATTTTCTAAATAATTGTGTTTTACCCTTTTGTTAGGTTAAAATGGGCGTAGAATTATTATATATATATTAATAATTTCTTTTAGGCTTATGATATCTAAGAGTATCTATCTATTGAATTCACACACATATATATAAAACAATTTAATGGATTTCTCAACTTCATTTAATACTTTAGCTATAGGATTTACCCTTATGTTTTATAACCTATCATTCTTTAATTACTTTGTTTTCTGGGTAACACTGAATATTATTGAAATGTCCTGAGGGTGACCGTCTGGGATTTTTTCTGCATTGGGTTGCGTGCCCATGGGTACTCTTGATGTACTCAGATGCTTATTATTACTCAAGCTGCTCACTCCTATTGCCCTGTTCTTATTTTATTGTATACTTTGGACCCTCTTTTGATAGGTTGCTTCTAAAATAAGGGTTCAATATTAATACAAATTTGTGAGCTTTAGTTGTGAAGAGATACTACTTAAGTTCAAACGCAATTCTCTAATTCCATAGTGTAAGAAAATAAATAAGCCTTTCAATAAGTTGATGTTGTTTTTCCTTAAACCTCTTAGGGGAAATTATTTTACAGCACTGGGACGAATCCAGGATTTTCTTGAGGGG